>PYHW01010552.1:3696643-3751412 GCA_013186435.1 Turdus rufiventris
TTTTCTTTTCTTTTCTGAAAGGAAGTGTCACTTAAGGAAATAAGATGTTGCCATAGGAAAATTACTGATAATTTTAGAAGTAGATTGGAAAGCAGTTAGCTGTAACTTCATGGTTAATGAATGACTACCATTGTTTATGTTGTAAATGAAGATACTTTCTGTGTAAGGCTATAGGAGGATTATGTCATGAGGAAAAGGCTGAAGTAATTAAAAGCAAAAGTGTTACAAGACAGAGCAAATGTTCTCAGGTGAGGTGAAGGTTTTAGTTTTATTTGGTGTGTTCACCTGTATTTAAACTACTGTGAAAATAGTAAAGATGTTTATTTAAGGAATATATGACTCATTTCTCCACTTCGTGTTTTACAAGTAAGACTTAATATCCAGACTCAGCTGTAAGTCTTTGGGTGTCAACTATAAGATCCAGATTTATCCCACATATCTTTCTACACTTAGTTTTACTGCTTTATTGCTATTGAATCTTTTGACTTTAGCTGGCTAATAGGTAGGCATGTAGGCCTCTGCAAGTCCAGGTGAAGAAGTGCAAGAACTTGAGTATCCTTGAAAATGCACGCGTACAGAAGTGAGCATTTGCTCTGTGAATGAATGTGCGTAACTGAAAGAGTACGTGTGTTATGGCAATGTGTGTAACAGGTCAGACACACTGTAAATGTTGCTGTACCCTTATCCTCCTTTACAGACTGTGCTTGTGGCACTACACATACAGCCAGTCTTTATGTTGTACAGATACGCTGCAAATAATAAGCAGAGATTTTCACTAGGATGGACTTAGAGGTGTGAGTTGCTGACATTGTGAGTTGCTGAACTAAAACTTCCCCTTTTTATGCTTAAATTTTCAGATAGGGATATTTTTTCTAATTATACAGGTCTTGGTTTCTGTGTGTAACCCAAGGTTTTGGTAAAAATCTTCTGTAAATAGGCAGTAGAAGCTAAATCTGTGCTAAAGCGTAAGAACCCTAATAAACCTGGTATCACTTTAGCAATTACAGTTTAATCATGATTGAGAAACCTTTGAATAATCTTAAAAATCCCCACAAAAACCCAAGTCCCATGCAACAGTGTATAATCAGTAGGATCCCTATGAGATTATGTATTTTTTGAAGACTTGCCTCTGTGTGCCTGTGTGAGTAGTGATTATAGAGGTCTCAAATGAGTGTATGGTTAGTATATTTTTCTGTTAGAGATCAGTTCTGGATTCATACTATCTTCTGGTGGACTTGCTTATAAACAGTTACTTGAATTTTTTTTTTTAAGAGTTCTGGACCATTAAGAAATAGAATGGAAAAAATCAAATTTTCTGAAAAGAGATAGATATGTAAATGGTTAAGGGAGCTTAGGGCAGCAGACATACATTACTCTCATATGTGTCACATAAGTGACACATGTTAATCATGTGCTTCACAGAAGTAAACTGACACAATTTCTTTTATTTGGGTTTTTATCTAACTAAACCAATTAGAAAATACCATGACACTCTTTCATACTTTATTTTAAATTTTTAACTTATGTTCCATGTGGTTATGAAGATTCTTGAAGGGTCAGTTCTTTTAAAAGGTGAAATTTCTGTTGTATTATGCATCAGCCTCGCTGGACTTAACTTCAGTATTAAAACCAATAGTTTTTCAATATTGCAGTTAATAAATTTAGTTGTGAAGATTCCTTTTGTGTGTGTGTATGTGTCTTCATCCTCTTACAGAGAAGTCTTGAGATTCCTGGATTTTTTTTTTCTATTTTTGCTAATTGTTTAGTTGAGAGTATGTGTTTACTCTTAATTTGCAAACATGACTTGCAGTCTCCAAACTGATATGCCATCATATACTCCAAGATTGGACAGTTGGGTTTTTTTCCATATAGATTTGTTTTGAGGGATGATGTAGTCTGAGATTGTGGATATGGTACATTTTTCTTTTTGCAGATTTAAGTAAGCAATTCTCAAGTGAAATTCTTCCTTCTTATGGTAAATACACCAAAATTAAAAGCATGATATCCTTTTAAAAAATCTTAAGCTGGTGTCCAGATAGGAAACGGAGAGTACTGTCTCCTATTTGTTTCAAAGTACACCTTTGTTAAGTGAACAGGGATTATTGGGATGCTTAAAATGATCTGATGGGCTTTCTAATTAAGGTCTTGTCTCTAATGTCTGTGTTTAATTTTTTAAGTAAATAAGGTCTCTGTTAAAGGGTTAACACAGACATTACTTAGGCACGAAGTCTAGCTTTCCTCAGTTAACTCCAAGAAACTTGCCATAGGGTTGTTGTGAAAAGGAAATATTCAGATCCAGGGATTCCACTGTTGTGACTGAATTAGGAGCGGGAGATTTGGAATCTCCTGTTTTGGCTTTCAGTGTCCTGGAAGGTACTAGTAGTTGATAAACAGATACCATTAAATACTGTTAAGGAGGACTGAAAGCTGTTTAAGAGTTTATAAAGTGGAAGTTATTATTAAGCTGTTCTTAATTTGTGATTTTTCTGGTTCCTTGCAGCTGGTTTTGCAGCTCACCATTCCCAAGGCAGAGAGGAATAAGCTCTGTTTCTTAGAATTATTTTTACTTACCTGTCATTCTTGAGACTGTTGGTGTTAACCATTCATAGCCTGCAAAAGGCAGTTTCTAAAGGCAGTTGTAATGGGTTTGACTGAGATGAATTCATTTCCCCACAGCAGCCCTCACAATGCTGTGCTTTGCATCAGTGGCTAGAAAGGGGTTGATAACACACCAGTGTTTTGACTACAACTGAGCAGCTCTGGCACAGTATCAGTGCTGCACCTCCAACATTTTCCCCCACATCAGTAGGCTCTCTGGGGGTGGGCAAAATCTTGAGAGGGGACACAGCTAGGCCAGCTGACCCAAAATAACCAAAGGATATTCCATACCATATGAAGTCAGTTCAGATGTAAAAGCCAAGACAAAGAGGAGGAAGGGGGGGGCAGTGTTTGTCATTTTATAAAGTTTGCCTTCTGCAGCAGTTGCTACATGTGCTGATGCCTTGCTTCCTGGAAAGTAGCTTGCTGATAGGAAGTGGAGAATTAACCTTTTTTCTCTTCTTGTGTGCATGCAAACTTTTGGTTTTGCTTTAGTAAGCTTGACTTTACCTGTAGAGTTGTTTTCCATCTTACTTTCTCTCCCCTGTGAATGTGGGAAGGAAGAGGGATAGAGCGGCTTGGTAGGCACCTGGTATCCAGCCCATGGTCAGTCCATCACAGAAACAAAAAGCATTGGATGGAGAGATTTTAGAAAAATTGTGGGAATTAAGTTTTTGGACAATGTGGACTGTTTAGAACAGTGTCATATTTTTCATTTTTGGAAGCAAGACACAGAAACCATTTTTGCAAGATACTGGTTTCCCCTAGACAGAGATCATGGAAAAACAATGCAAACATATTCTGTGGTGTCAGCCTTCTGAGTAAAGTATCAGCTGCAGAGCAATGGCTTTGATACAGCCATGTCTGAGCAAGCTATTTATGATCATTACCAGCACAAAAAGCTTTGTGCTGCCTTTTTTCCATGCCTTCATAAATGCTTCCTGGCAAACAATGGTCTGCCAGCAGTTACCTGCATGACAGAAGTGAGCAACTAAACAAACCCAGGAGATGTGGCCAGTGAGTAAACTAGCTAGAGTGTTTCTGGAGAAGTGGAGAAGTTGGTTGGCAGAACCTGCTCTGATAAATGAGGAAAGTAATTTTTAAACTGTTCCTTGTTAGACAGGCTTGCAAACACTGCTGTAGGCTCTAACGATTAGCTCTAATTTCCAGCAAGGCAGTTGAATTAAAGAGAACTGCTGCATCAGGAAAAGAGGAACAAGTTTCAAAAGAGATATTTCAGATAGTTTGCTGTGTTTTTCTCCATCTTAAGCATGATCTAGGGAAGCTGTTCATGGGAGTTCTCAGAAAATCAGGTTTTTGAGGTCATAGATGGAAGTATTTCATAGAGAAAATGTTGGCTCGGCAATTAATTTAAACGTGTCATTGAACTAGGATGTTCTTGGTCTGCTCATGTTGTGACTAATGTGATATTTCACAGAATATCCATTGGAAATTGGCTGAGTTGAGGTGAAGTCCAAGATTCTTTTTATATAGGATGCCTTTTTCTGTAACTGTCCATAGCAAGTATGCTTGTTTTCCCCAACATGTCCAGAATAAGTTCAGCTTTTTACAAACATCGCTTAGTAAGCTACTAACCCAAAATGGAACAGTTCTGTTGGGATGAGTTTGCAAAATTAGTTATGGCAAAAATTAAACTTTATGGAGGAAAATCTTCAAATCTGCCATCTTGCATACCTCTGTGGTTTTTTCAGTTTGGTTTTGTTCACTTTTTATCTGTATGCCTGTCTTATCCAAAGGTAGTTTTCTGATACTTTCCTAACAATCAAATTACTTTGTCTTCAAGTGTGTCTGTTTTTAGGAGAAAGCCTTCTTTAGTAGCAAGTCCTAAGTCAAGCTCTTAGCTACTGTAGGCTGAGTATCCATTATAAATAAACTTACAGAATTTATTTTGCTAAGAATAGCAGTTTTTATAGTAACTTCTGTTTGTCTCACTTCTCAAACTTTAAATGGAGACAGAAGCTGCATTCTTTGCATTCTATCCATAGTGGGGGAATGAAGGAGGGAACTCATGCCTTTCAGTAAAGACTGTAAACCTGGGATTTGCTCTTATGCAGAGTTATAAAATATGGTAATAATACTCTGTAACTTTTGTTTGTGCTATTATGCTCAGCTAGTCCAGTACTAAAAGAATTCAGAACAGAATTTTAGCTTTAGAGACTCTTTGATAATATGCAAGGGAAGAAGAAATAGCTCCTATGGTGTTAATTCTCATTGCCAGTCTTAGGGATAGTAGGGCTTACAGTATTACCAATCTGTTGCCCTCTGTGTTTAAATGGTACTGTCTGAGACCTTTGGGGTGTTTTCCCTGGTCTCAGTTGCTCTTTATGCTCTTGTCAAAGTGAGCAAAAATGAATATAGGCATGTTCAATTCAACTAAAAGCAAACTCGAAAAGAGACCTATTATTTAATAATATTCTTAATTAAACATGAATTGTTGTTATGCTTTTTTCAAATCTTTCAGTTTGTTCTGTTACACTTTTTTTGTTTTACAAGTGTGGTAAACTTTCAAAAAATGTTTTGCGTATTGATACTGTAATTTCAAACATACTCAGAATCCAGATACATATAAGGACAGAGATTATACCAACATTTTTTAAAAATGGATTTGCCATGGAAGGGTTTTGAATGCTTGTTTTGTTACTGTGTTGTTAGAGCAGCTATTTTTAAGGGATAAAGGGCTGACAAATAGGTAGCAAGAAATATTGGAATGTGAGGTAGACAGGGCTGAAACTACTGGGAAAACTTCCTACAAATACTATATATTTTTATATTTAAATCTGTGTAAATATCATGATCTTTAGCCTTGACTTTTTGGATGCTTTTGAATGTTAGATACCTTTTAATCTTAATTACATATAATCAAGATAATCTCTGAGTCCTCGTTTCTAGATTGTTAATTAAATACTGCAGGGGAAGGGTTTAGAATACATAGTAACATTTGTAATAATGAAATTTGACTTAGTCTGAAATGTTCTAGTGTATCTTACCTTAAAAGGATGGTTCATAATATATTGTAAAATAAAGGAATGCTCAGTATAGCTCCATTTATGAGTGTGCCTGTGTACTGACACCATTTTAATTACGAGGTCATTGTGCTTTCAGTTGTATCTGTGCTTACTTTAAAAAAGTTGGTTTATTCTTTAGCTGTCATCTGAATGTTACTAGTGCCTTATGAACTAGTGAGTGGAATTATTTTTCTGGTCCATCAGGAAACTGAGTGTGGGGTAGCGTAGGCAATACTGAAGCAATAATTAGACCCGAAGAGTTCTTGCATGATCACCTGCAATACATCAAAAGGAAAGTTTGCCATTTAGCTATTCCGGTTTAAAGAGCAAAGGGCTGAATCATTCACTGACCTTGAGAACTGAGCAGGTTTATGAGAGATGAAATGAATAAACTTCATGTTGTTTCTGGGTACTTTGGATTTACCAATCAGGAATAAAAAGGTGTTTTCTAATCAAAGGAAAGATAACCTGGACACTGATCAGCTGGAAGAGATGTGCAGTTGGCTTAATTGCCAGTACTATCTTGCTCCATCTTACTAAATGAGTGTAAAATCTGGATGGGCCCCTGGGAGGAGTAATTATAGGCTTATTTTTCATGTTAAATGCAGTTAGATTTTTGTAATTTTGATTGAGAATTGCAAGTGCTCTGCAAAGACTAAATTCTTTTCTCTGTTAACCAGTGTCTAAATGTAAGCAGTAAAGTCGAAATTGTTAGTGTACCTGGCCAAAGACAGCTTTCAGTTACAAGAGACTGTGCTGTGATATTTAATGTGAAACACAACTTTTTTCTGAAATTCCATATTAAGGATATGTTACTACAGGGCAGTTATATATCGTGGTGCTTTTAAAAATATATTTCTCTCCTTGAATTTTTCTCCCTTTCTGTCTCTTTAACACAAGAGAGGGGAAAAGTTAAAGGAAAGCTGAAAGTCTCTTCTACAATCTTTCTTTCCTCCTTACAAAAAGGGGTGTGGATACAACTGAATTTTCAGACCCTAATTTAAAGTAGTCTGGGCCCTATTGGTATCAATAAAATTCCCTGTGTGTAAAAGCACTTTCTTTGGGGAAGGGATTGGCCCCCATCCCAAACTAATAGCTTGATTTAAGTAATGAGTTTCTGATTTGACTTCAGTGAGGCTCATTGTGTATCTAGCGTTTTTGCTTAAGAGTATATTGTGTAAAAATAAAGTAGAAGAGTGTTTGAAAGGGCACTGCTGATTTAAGTTGATACTTTCCAACAATGCATTTTGAATACTTTACCATGAGGCCTTTTTATTTATTCAAATACATTTTTTCCCCTGCATATCACCTGCTGATTTACAATTTGCAGCAGAAACCTTTGCTGGTCAGCAAAGGTATTTTGCTATTCTGTTCTCCTGGAGCACCTTGTGCTGTCTGCTGTCTCTTCAGGGGCAGGGTTGTCCTTGTTTGTTGCTCTTGTACATTGGTTGGTCTGGGCAGGTGAGAGTGCACGAGCAGAACGCAGCATCCGCAAATGAACCGCAAAGGGCCTGTAAGAATGAAACCAGTGATCTGCAAAGTGCTCTCAAGCCAAACAAGCAAAGGCTAATGGTATTTTGAATTAACTTTCCTCAGTGATTTGGCATTTGATTGCTAGCAGGGCTGGTATGAGCATAAACCACTATTTAACGATTTAATAAAGTCCACAAGGGGTATTACTGAAGTCAAGTGCTCTTGATTCTCTACAGAGTGTCTGTATATTAAGGGTGAAGGCATATCTCCTTTCCTTTGTATTACTGAGTCCTACTTAGGAGACACATAGCTGTTCATCATGAATTGCACTTTTATTTTGCTCTGTTGTTGTTAGTGTATTACTGTAAAGTTGCTGTACTGACAACCTAAAAAATAAGGGCATTCTGGAGTTATCTTAATATCTGCTTAAACATCAGTGGATAAAATTCTTGAAACATGCGGGATAATGTACTGTGGTGTTGAGCTCAATAGAGCAATTGGAAAAAAGAGATACACCCATGTCTGGGCTATGTTGTTCAAATAAATTGAACAAAATGGATCTTCATCAGTGCCTGACTGGGCTAGGCTAGCACAGGCGTGTGCTTATAGCGCCATGTAAATATATGATGCTTGAAAAATTAAGCAGGGGAAAACTTGGAGAAGTCAGAATCTGTTAGACGAAATAGAATGAAATTCACTTTCAGTGTATGTATGAATTGATTTAACTGCAATGGTGTATACTGACCAAACAAAAAAGCAGGAATATTGCAGAGGTGCTCAGATGAGTACTGTTGATGTGTGATGAACTCCCAGTGTCCTGGTTTGTTGCTGTTGGGACTGTTTTCATTCTGTTTCTGGACATGTTGTGCCAAAGGCTGCATGTGCTTTAAAACTGGAGCTTGGACCCGGGATGCAACATTTGGACAAATACTTCATCAATGTGTTAACTTCTTTGCCCACATATCTAATTGAATTTAATATTCCTTAAACTATACCAAACAAACAATTAAAGTATTTTTGGAGGTTTTTAACTGATGTGAAGATTGCTTTACCTTTGAGGCATGAGTCATGTAGGTGTTCACACAGATCCTGTATGCTCACAGCTATTTGAATTAGAGACCTTTTCTATTTGTAAGTGGTATTTAGCTGGAGTATTCTTGATGCCCTTCCCTGTTTGCTGACAACACTTCTCTATTTTTGTTTTTCCCTGAGCTGCGCGGTTTTTTCCTTGGAGTTTCTGGCCTTTGAATCTACTTGCCCTACTTGTCATTGGCATCTGTGGTAGTAGTTTTGTGGTCTCTTCAAGCTCTGTGTATTGTTGGGCAGGGCCAAAAGATGGTGGCAAGGTGCAAAAGCTTCTCGGCAGCAGATGAGGTGGGTGCTTGCTTATTTAACCTGTCTGAGCATGTGCTCCAGGCTGTGGATTTGTGGGGCACGAAGTAGATCATTCTTTCCCACATAATCTGGTAATGAAATAGCTTTATAATACAATACAGGTCTGCAGTCATCTTTGTCCATGAGAGAGAGAGAAAATCCCCAGGTGTTAGTAGGACAACGGCTTTACTTCTAGGATTTAGCTGAAGGTGCAGCAATGGTCTTTGTATTAGATGGAGGGAAGGGAAGCATCTTAAAACCTCACAGATTCTGTGCGGTAGCTAGATCGTTCTTACCTGCAGCTATGGCAGAAGCACAGCTCTGTTTCACTGCTGATTTCTGTTTCCTTGCCAGTAGGAAAGAAAGGTCAGGAGTTGTAGCCTTCTAGGGGGATAGTTTTGGTGTTGTCATTATGTCTGGCTGTCTTGACAGTCAGAGAAATTTTAATTGTTAGAGTTTAGGGATAGGCAGGAATATACCTGTGTTTTGCCAAAGCTCTTGTATCTGTTGTAGAGGATCTGCTTATGCTGTTGGACCTGAAAACAGATGGTGTCATGTTGTCAGGTTTTCTAGCTGACAGCATCCTTTCTTTCTCCTCTTATTTTTTAGGGTTTTTTAAAAAAATGAGGTGGCTTTTACACTGCTTGGAGACCTTGGCTTCAGCTTTTCCTTATTCTCTTTTCAGACTTAAAGAAAAAGTCACAGTGGAAGGCTTTATAAGCTTCACCTCCAGCTCTAATGACCCATTTGTATGCACTCTGTTGCTGTCACTGTCGGTGTCGCAGCAGGTGCATATTGCTCACTTTGTCCACCCTGCCTGCGGTTTCGTTTCTCTAAAGTGAAAAAAAAAGCCAAACCAGACAACCAACCCAAATCCACAACAAACTCTCTCTTCTTTTCTTGATGCACTTAGCCATAAGTCTTACCAGTCATACATGTCCTACAGTTTGTCGCTACCTTTAACTTTCTGGAGTTGCTGTGGAACTTTGCTGTATAAAATTTCATTGCACTACAGAGAGAAAAGATTTTTTCCCAGCCTGTTTTTCTAATATCAAAGAGGAGGAGAGCGATGAAATAATTTTATTCTAAAGTATTCCTCTTCTCCTCTCCCTTTTCCTTCAGGCTTGTGACTGGCTGTTCCCTTGGCCATTCAGGAAAGTAATTGGTGTCTCCCTTAATTTCAAGACACTGCAATGGAAATATGGAAGTGAGTGTCACAGAGAAAGTATCTGTGTTTTTTTTAGTGATGCAGATCTGCTGCTAACAGTAAAATACCTGATCGACTGGCTTCTTTACAGCACTAAGGTATGGTGATGTCTCCTTCAGTGGGAATGAAATAGAGTTCTTTTAACTGAGACTCAAGAAACTGTATTGTTGACTTGAAGCACCCATTTTTCTTTTCAATGAAAGACTAAACTTTAGGCCCAGTGCCAAGAAGTTTTGCCTATGTCCTATTCAGTTGGATACAGCTGACCGGAGTGATTTGTCCTGCTATCTGGAGTGAGGCCCTTAGGGTTGTTTTCATAACAACTTTCTCCTTTCAATGTAAAGTTTAATTAGGATTAGTTTTACTTAATCTGTGATGGGATGCACAGGTCTTGGACTTAAGTGGAGGGACTGTGAGCTTCCTGTCTTTGGTTGACAATGGTATATATTACTATAGTATAGCAGTATTGAAGAAAATGCTGTAAAGTCACAGGATGTTCATCAAGACAAAATAATTTAACATAGCAGGGATTAAGTTTGGTTTTCATTGCACTCTGGATGTTGTGAGTACCTTAGCAAAAGTCTCAGTCACTTCATGACTTGGATGCTGAGTAGGAGATTTGGACCTCTGAGACAGACATCTACACATAGATCAGTCATCTTTATTATGCATTCAGAGAATAATTCTTGAAATACCAATTTGGTTTGTGAGTGTGCTGATGTGGTGTGTGTTGTGATTTGAACACCTTAGCAGAGCAGGGTCGAAGTTTGCCCTAGACCAGTGAGAAAGTTTGTTGCTCTTTTAAATAATATACACGCTCCTGTTTGGACTTGCTTTTGCCTATTGTTGGAAGCCTGTAGATACTTTTCATTTTCCTTTATCCAGCAGTAATGTCTTTCAGTTTTTAGGATAATATTGGTCTAATATTTCTTGAATTAAAATTTGAGATTAAAATAGTGATCACCTACAATGTGCATTGTGAAATATCCTTATTGAGAAGAAAACCACTGTAAAACAGCATAATGATCTGGGTAGCTGTAATTTCCAAGTAGAGGAAAGAAGAGAGATGAGACCATAAAAGCAGGTGGTATCAGCAGGAAACTGTGTTGTTTCATTGACATTGTAAGCACTTATGCTGGCCCAAACCAGAGTTACTACTTTTTGTTTGTTTGTTTGTTTGGGGTTTTTTTGTTGTTGTTTTTTCTGGGGTTTTTTGGGGGTTTTTGGGGGGTTTTTTTGGGGTTTTTTTGGGTTTTTTTGACCATATACCCATGTAAAGTTGCTTTCATCTGCATGTTTATTCTCATTTTGGGTTATTTCAGCACTGGAAATGGCTCAATATTACAGTGATGTCAACTAATCACTTTTCACACTTTTCCTTGTGCATTAGGATTTTCTTGCTATTGTATTGTCTAAGCAGACTACTGGTGTTCATTCTTACCACTCCTTGTAAGGAACCTTTGTTATGGCTGTGCAATGTGGACCAAGTCAGTGTCTTTGGAATGCTGTATTTTTACGGGCTTTTGTGGTGACATTAACATGACTCTTTTTATCCCTTTAACAATCTGAAATCTAATAAAATGAAAGTTTTGTAATTTTTTGTCATCTTTATTAAAAATTAATAGTCTTTCCATTGGAAATTCACTTCCCAGATGAAATCTTCAGTGTATATGCTCTCCCAAATGCTGAGAAAGACATGACTTTATGCACAGAGATGTTGATTTTAGTTATATTGTCAGAGGTCCAATATGTAGAGGAATTAAAAGTGAAAGATGAAAAATAGTTGTCAAGTCATACAGCCTAATGAAGAATTTTGAATGAGGCAGCTGAGAAATGCAATTGAATGTGAATATGGTTAGCTAACTGAATATTGTCTTAGGTTTTATGAATTTGAATACTCTTCCATTGCTCTTTACGATCTTTTCAGGACAGGAGGGATAAAAGAAAGCTTACATTATAAGAATTTTATATTTTAAAAAGAATTAAAATTCTGCCAGTTGGTAAAGCTTTTGAAATCTATTATATTGAAATATTTTATCGAGATCTGCATGCACACACAAGTGTGTGTATTGTTTATATCTTTATATCTTGATCTGTGGATTGTTATTGCCCAGTCTCCCAAGTTTGGTGAAATGAGAATCTTTGTTCTGTTGGGATTGTTGTCTGTGTGATTCAAGTGAACAAGCATGTTTTTGTAAGGAAGCAAGCAGAGAGATTTTTTTTGTTTGCAAGTATACTTGACGGAAAAGTATACAGAAATGTGCATGTTTTAGGAATATCTCTCCATTAATATGTCAAAGCAATTAATAATCCTGTGTTCTTCATAATTATCAGATGGTGACTCTTTCTGAATGGATACTATTGTTGTAATTTGGATTTACATATGCAGAGAAAGACAATGGTGATTTTATTTCATGAAGTGGCTAAAGAGGAAACTGATGCTAGAAAAAGCTCCAAGTATTTCCTTTCCCTTACTTAATTTTACCTGCATAATTAGAAGATTACCTTGGATTTCTGTGCATCTGTACATACTAAGTGTGACGCTCGAGTCTGGAGGTGAACTTGTCTGCAAAGTAGTGGTGGTTTTGCTTTGAGAGCTGTCTCCTACTCAAGTTAATAGTGGTAGTATCTGTAGTAAGAGATCATTCAGGATTACTGGTCCTTTGTGCTTACTGTTTGTTTTCTGTTAACTGTCTTTTGTGTAGTTATTTTGTGCTCTTGCCAAAGCTCTGCATGTTTTGGCAGTTTAAAAGTAATTTTTGATTGTCTTAAGTGCAGTTCATTGATGTCTGCTCTACTTTAGCTTCAAGTGCTGTGTCCTGAGATGCTAATGGCAGTGTAGAGCTGTCTTAGGCAAATGTAAGATGCAGTTGAAATAGAATATGGGAGAGAATAAGTAAATGACCTGGAGATAAATACAGTTAAGTGCCAAACTTTGTTTTAGTGTATTGTGTGTGGTTGTTGAGTTACTCATTGCTGGTTGCATATTTGTGTGACAAAATTATCATATACTCTTTAGCATGAGCCATTAGAATTCTGGTGTGACAAATTTATCATTATTGGCTTTGTTTCGATCAGTAAGATCAGAGGAAATGTGAAGGGCCTTATTACCTAGAGAAACTTTTTTGTTATTATTTGTGCATTAGTACACACAGGAGAACAGTGCTGTTTCTCTGTAAAGAAAAAAAAAAAAATTTCCTGGACAGTTTGTTCCTGAAAATGACCTGAAGTAACTGAGATTAGGATCACTGATCAGATCAAGGTTTTTCAGGTGTGTAAAGTCAGGACAGCGCTGGAATAAAATTAATATTCAACTACGGCAAATGCATATCAAAATTAAAAATAATGAAATTGTCCATTAATAGCAAGACTGTTGACTCTTGAGACTACAGAGGGAAGGTCTTTCAAAGCAATCATTCTACAGGAAAAAAAAGCAGGCACTATTCAAAATGCAAATAGAAGCAGACTATAAAAAGCTGTATCCGAGTTTAGTGTAGAGGAAATTTTGCAAAATGACGTGCATATTTTAATATGCTTCAGTATAAACACTGTTTTAACTGGAATTTTTACTGGAATTTGAAAATTAAATAATGAATTCTTTCCAGTAGTGAAATACTTCCTGTTGTCTTTGCTCTGACCTAAGATTTTAATGTCAAAAGCGTCTTTGTTTTAGCTTTGCATTAATCTGTGTTAAAGTTTGGAATGCTTGAAGAAACACTTATCAGTTTTTCTGGCCCTTAACATGTTCGTTTTCATTTATTTTTTTTAAACTGAGATTTCTTTTTCTTGAGATAGTTGTCTGAACTGTATGATCTGAGATTCAAGGTGGAACTGTCAGTGTGAATACTGCATAGTTTTTCTGAAAATCAAACAGAGGAGGGAGGAAGAGAAACTGTTCTTTGAGAAAATGTTGTAATTTTTTGTTCTATCAAGTCTAATATTAATGGCCATTTTTTTCATTTTTCACAGATTTTAATTTATTTTTTTCTGTGACCTCTACTCTAACTTTCTTCTAAAATAAGATAGTAGTGTATGTTGTCTTTTTGCAGGTTGGTTTTTTGTGTGTTTCTTTCGTTTTTTAATAATGTTGTTAAGATTTTTAAACACCTAGCAATGTTTGTTAAAATGGAGGGTGAGTCACTTTGTTAGGGTTTGTAAAGCTAAAGCCTAAACTTAGGTTGCAGATGGAGTCTGGGTATTACTCTTGAAGCTTATTTTGAAAGGTTTTTGTACACAACCAAACTGTGCTGAAATAATGGTGTTCTCCAGTGGTGGAGCAGAATATTTGAGTAGAGAAGCAGTAGGTCCTGTATATTTCAACAAGAGCTTCTGGCACACACTAAAATAGTATGTATGTGGTCTACATAACTTAGTTAAGAAGGCTGCAGCTTCTATAAGTTGTTTGGAAAACTGTAGTATGAATATTACGCAGTGAAACTGTAGGGAGATTTTGTGTTTCATATGCTTTTTTTGAGCCTAGTACTTGTCAATACTTTTCCTGACTTAATGGCTGATAGAATAGAAGGTAAATGTACGCACTTTGCGTAAACAGGCGAATACAGAAATGCCTAACAATACAAATATATGATGAGGAGTACTACTCAATTAGCAGGAAAGGAGGTGGTGCTTACAGTGAGCAGTAAGGCATTCAAACCTGCAGTATGTTGTTGAGGGAAAGAGGGAAACTGACACTGTTCTGGCATGTGTTCATAGGAGTGCCTGTGTCCAAAACAATAGTGAAATACAGTGGCTGTGTTCAACTATGTTAGGGCCTCACATGGAACACTGTACTTAAAGAAGTGTATTAACTGTTACAAGGACTAAAAAGGAATGGTACTAGCAATTTGGACCAGAAGTGCAGAGGGGAAGAACTGAAGATGTGCAGAAGGAAAGTAAGAGAAAAATTAAATGGACAAGACTGTTATAACACTTTGAATAAAAAGGTTTTTAGGAAGCTGGAGGGAATTTGGATAGGTATGGTCAGATGTTGGGGATAGGTTGCTGAGGAGCATTGTATGAGGGCCCTCATGGGTTTGAGATGCATTTAATGGTGTTACCCAGTAGATACTGGCTCCTACTTTCTGGAGAACTGAAAGATCAGGCAGGAGCCAGGAACTACCATATGTCAGCAGCTGCGCCTCTTGAGTATGAGGTATCTCTTTGCTAGGGAGAGTCTCACGTTTCCTGCAAAATGTTTAATCAAGTTAGCATCTAAATTGGAAAAAGAATACTATTTGATGCACAGTCTTTGGGCTGAAGAATTCTCATTTCCTATGAAACATGGAAAATTAGGTGAAATTAGGGTGATGTTAATGAGAACAGTTTGTGTTTGTATAGGTGAAATAGACTAATATTTGGATAAGCATGTTGTCTTAATAAACATTATTTACATATGTAACAAAATAATGAAGATTGGCATTTTCTCATTTACAAAATATTTATTTTTGATTTGGTTTGGCTGCAGTGCTCTCACATCTTGCCTATTTTGGTACTTGAGTAAGGTTCCACTCATGCTTTATCAATCCCTATCCTAAGGATGATGACACTGGAGTGTTTTAATTGGTCTGGTAAAGTTCATGTTGTAGTGGTATGAGACTTTCTCTATTGGAACTGACTAAAAGGCTGCTTTGGAGCAGTTGTTTGATGCAGTAGAGAGAGGAGAAAGAGCTGAGTGAAACCCAGCTTCTTCTTTGACACTGCCTAGGGAGGCTTTGCAACCCAAGCCCTTTCCTTTTCTGCAAGGCAAATGAGCAATCTAGTTTTGTGTTGAAATTATGACACTTTAGGGATTATACCCTGATACCAGTTGTTGATGCTGTGATTAAGTTGATCTATCTTTTCAGGAAAAGAATATAATCCTTTCTAATTTTTCTTATGACTTCATTATTATTTGCATGCCAGCTATGGTCTATGCTTCTATCAGCAGGTTTAGAAGACTCATTGACAGGAGCCATTCCATGTACAGCAAGACTGAATTTAATAAAATAAATCTAGTACAGTCTTAATGATTGCCATGTGAGAAGGAATACTTAATATTGTTAAGTATAGGGATGTTATAATTGAAATCATAACATTTTAAGGCAAGTAAAGAAAGCAGCATTAGGGAATTGAGGTGATTTTAGAATCTACCCAGAAGGGAGTTGGGGAAACTGTGAAGTTTGATGGCCTATGTGTTGAAGCGCCTGAAGGATCCAGACCCTTTCCAGGCAGAAGGGATGTTCCTGTAAGGCTTAGGTAGTCTAATTTGTACTTTTTTATAGCCAATTTGTACTTTTTTACAGCCAACAAAGTTGTTACAGAAATCTCTTCCTCATCTATGGGTTTTCCACAGTATTTGATACCACCTCCGTTTGTCAGATGTAAGAGCCAGCTGTCAGACACATCACTGCTGGGCACTTGTATCCAGCAGTGCTGAGTCCTGCTTGCTTTGGGCAGAAGTGCTGCTCGTTGCTAGCTAGTGCTGGTGAAGGGAGAGTGTCTCTGGATTACCTGGTTATGTAACTTGGGAGGCCAGGTTCATTTGCAGAACCAGGGGCATCTGAAACTTTGTGCTGGTTTTTTGGTGGTGCATGTAGACTTTGCAACCTTTGTCAGTGGAATGAGGAAGACAGCAATTTGCCTGCTGTCCTGCTGTTTCTTTGCCGGATGTGATGAAGCTGAGTGTGCTGTGTGGTGGTGTAGCAACATTGGAGACAGCAGCCTGTCCTGCTTTTCTTCCTCTTGTTTCCCCACCATTGCCAAACTGGGTTGTGTTGCATAGTGCATTGGACCTGGGGCTGCACTTGAGTTGCTCAGGGATCTCAGGTCTGACTGCTGTGGACCTGGGCAACTTGGTTGCTTTTTTCTAGGCTGTTTGGTGGTAACCTCCTTGAATAGGTCCCCTACAGTGCCCGTGCTTTAGGAATAATTTCACTGAAGTGTTTTGGTTGACTGGTTTAAAAAAATTTACAGAATAAGTATGTCCAAATTAGTTAGCAAATGTACTTTGAAATGTTGCCACTTTTCTGATGTAAAGAACTGTAGGAAAGTAATGTGAGAAGGGATGATGCAAAAGGCTGGGTGAAGTTCTACCATGCAACTGCAGGACCCACAGCTGGTTGTGTTATGCCTCTTCTGACCATCATTCTTACAGTGTGGATGTGCTCTTTGGCTTTCTAGGGGGAAAAAATTACAACTTTGTGATTGTGTACAACAGCAGGTTCCTTCTCTAGACCCTGAAAGGTCGCCATCTGCTTTCCCAATTGCTTTTTGGTGATCTTTTGTGTTTGTTTTGTTTGTTTTTAATTATTTTTTCGAATATTTTTCTTTCCATTATTTTCTCAATAAACTAAGTTTTATGCTGGGGCTGATTTTTCTTTTCCCTTTTCTCCTTTGGACTCGGAAATAGCTTCCGTTTTTGCCTTTCCAGTCATCTCTGAAAATCTGTTGGTTCATGAATTCAAACTTGTTCTTTTGCTGTCCCGAGCACTGGGTTTGGAAGCATTTCTGTCTTTTTGTAAAGAGGAAAAGTTCCCTGTAAGATGGATAATAGAAAGAGTTGTCAGTATTCAGGTTCTGTAGGGGTTAGCAGAGAATACATTACAACAGTTAAAAATAACTTCAGGGGTATTTGTAATTTCTTATGTGGTTTACTTATGAGGCAAATCTGTATTACTAGAATAACTTGTCTGTACAGGATCAAGACATCTATGGCTTTCTGTTTGGAAAAAGGGTCTCTAAATACTGTAGATCTAGATCTCTGCAGGCTTTAATTTTTTTTTTCTGGGTAAAAAGACCCCTACACTTATTGCTGATCAATCTATTTCCTATATCTTCAAGTGCGTAATTTGGTTTCTAAAATGAAATTCCTCTAGATAATGACTCCTGCTCTAGTTTGAGTATGATAATTGGGTTTTTCTTAATGGCATTTAGGCTTTGCTTTAAAACTACTCAGGACCTTTTTAGTTTATTCCCATTTTATTTTCAGTGTATGAAATGTTTTCAAATGGATTTTTTTCATGTTCATGGAACAGCAGGAATTAGAAGATAACAATATATATTTTGCTAATAATATTTTATCAATCTACTTAATTTACAGGAAGCAGTCATTGGTAAAAATTTGCTTACCTGAGCAGAAACAAAAAGTTAATGGGCAGTAATACAGTGTGTAGGTTGCGTTTTTCAGTGTGCTTAAGGTTCTTTGAGGAGTACCTTATTCTAAGGGATTGGGATTAGCTCTCAAAATGTAAGATTTTGGTTTATAAAATATTTAGGTGGTAGATTCAACAGGGTGTTGAAGGAACTGGCTTTGAAGTATATTGATATGCTCCTTGCCTTTTTGAGTTTTGATTAAAAAAGTGATGCAGAATGTTGTGTATGTGCATGTAAGTGGCCAAGAGAATTTTTTTTTAAGTCTATTTTACATGTACTTTAAGAATTTTTGCAAATACTTTTCTTTAAGATTTGTAAACATGGTGTTCCCAAAAGTGATAGTATTCCAAAATTTGTACCTTGCTAATATATAAAGTGCTTTGGCATCTTCAGTTTTTGATGGATGGTTTTACTGCGTTCAGTGCATTGAAACATAGTGCAATAGCTGTTAAACTTCAGTATCATTTACTGCAGTCTGTAATCATAACATAAGTTAGTTGAGGTTCTGTGTTGTAAATTTGCAGCAGCTCTGCCACACAGTGAGTGGTTGAGTTCTGCATTTTGGAACATGAATAAGAAAGACGTTTTATTTATCCCCTTAAAAAAAAATCTTTCATATTTACAGTCTGCTTTACACATAAACATTCTTTGGAATCCCTAGTGTTCCTTCAGCTGAAACAGCAGTGGCTGAAAAGATCCATGAAAAGCCCCCTTGGTTTTGCTTATACAGAAATGTATGTTGTTAATAATGATATGAAATACATTGGGATAGCATTGTATATAATCCAATAAAATCATCTTTGAAGATGAAAGGTTCAATTTCAGAACTGTTTTGTTTTTTATGTTAACATCAGTAAGTAGAATTTCAATGGCTTTGTTTTTTATTACAAGTCTCAAACTGTGGTGCTATGCAGTGCAGCCAGATTTTATATTTATGGCCTAAACATAGAGTAGGAAGGAGTTGATGTTTCTAAACTGGGTATTATGCCATTTTAAATGAAAAATTTGTTACGTTCTTATGAATAAAGGGAGGAATTTGGGTGGACTGGACTCTGTGGATTAGTAAAAGCTGACAAATTATTGGGGGGGAAAAAGTGAATGTGATAAAGCATGAAGTTCAAAACAGATGAGTTAGCTTTGAGGTTTTGCCGAATTGCTTTTGAAAGTAGCATGGTCATGTTCCCAGGAACATGTCATGACATGCCTAGGATTCATTAAGCTAAGATGAGCTGCAGAGTCAATAAACCTCAAGAATAGCTTGCTTTTGTGATTACTCTGTTTCACATTTTGGCAATATGTGTTTGAATTTAATGATACACTGTGGAAAGTCCCAGAAGTGATTTTGAAGAATTTTTCCTTTCTGTTGTCATGTATTGTTTGTCATGCTCAGTTAGAATTCAGTTTGAGAATTTAAATGCAAATGTGAACTTTCTCCTATGGGCTCCTAGCTCTTGTCCCAGAATCCCAAATGGTTGGAAAAAAATTATGCTTGGCATGGGTTGGTTTCTTGTTCTTCAAGGTAATTTTTCAGTGTGCTCCTTTTACATCTAAGAGAGTCTCCAGATTGTTTTGGCTTTCCTAGAGCAAGGCTGGGTGGGTAGTTTGCCATTAGGAACTGTGGCTTTCACCAAGAGTTTCTAAAAATTATTTTTGTGGCAGTGTGTTTGTGCTCAGTCTCTGATGTAGCGCTTTAAAGAAGCTGAGACCAGAGAAGCCTGTGGTGTGGAATTGCTGTTCCCTGTGCAGGTGAGAGCCAGTGTCTAAAGTGCAGCAATGGTGTGGGTAGACTGGTAATGAGGAGTTTGAAAAGTTGTAGTTCCAGATATCCTTGCTATCAGGATGACAGAAGTTGTCCTGACTTAATTGCTGTGATAAGGAAGGCAGATGAGTGTTCTCGTTCATGAATTTATATATTCCAAACCAGTCAGTTGTGCTTGAGACACATGCAGGTGCCAGGGTAGGAGGAATAAGGACTAATAGAGCTTGAGAGCCCCATAGGATGTGATTCAGCTTATTTAAATTTGGACTAGATCTGATACTTCATGAAGCAGTACCAGACAGACCTGTTTTGAAAAACTGGATCCACAGATGAAAAGTCATTCATTTATTGAGAGTAATCTTTAGCTTTGTTCTTTCTGAAGCATTAAAATTACTTTGCCTTGTAAAATAAACCTTCTTTGGTTTGATTCTATATCCATGTTGTCTCTCATTTCCAGTCTAGCACTTTTTGTACCAAGGAATTTTACAGAAGCCTGTCATCCGAGACTGTATGTTTTGCTTCCTTTAAAAGTAGGTACTTTAGAACACGACTTATAACTGAGGGATGCTTTTGTAAGAATGTTATCAGATGTAGATTTTTGTTTGTATTAAATCCTTTGTTGATTTGAATAAGAATGAGAAAGTTGTATTTCAGAGCCCCTGATTCAGAAGATATGTTTGTCCCTATGAACATATATAGGAAGAGGGAGCGAAGTGTAAAGTTCTACTTTATGTTAAAGTGCAAGGTCAGTTATAAAATTAGTAATCTTTACAGAAAGGGACTGGAAAATTGTTGTAGAGAACTGCAGGCATACTTTGCTCTTGATGAGAGGAAATACAGAAACGTCAATATAGAGTAGAAGATCAGATAAGTATTGGAAGTCACAAAGTTCCCAGAGGGGCTCCTGTCTTTCTCCTAACTAGGCTAAGTCACAGCTTTTCTTCCTTGTTTGTTGGATCACTATAAATAATTGATATTTGAAATATTTTTTCATCTGAAATTTATCAACATTTTTTAAAAGAAGGCTATTAAAGTGGAAAACAATAAAAAAGCAGAAAAATGGAACTTACCAAGGATGCACTTTCTACACTGAAAGTAGAAAACCTAAAGGTTTGCATTTCAATCTCTTGTCAAATAATCTGACTATAGTCTTCACAGGAAGCCCATAGAAATTAATACACAAAGGATTCAGAGAATGCTTTCAAAGTGCACAAAGCCATAGTATAGTGAAAGTCTTAGTAGAATTAATTATTTCTTAATAACCTGAAATGAAGAAACTTGTAAGTCCTTTTTGAAAGAAAATTTACAGGTCCTTAATTTTATCTGCTTAATTTAGGACTATGTCTGCCCAAACTAGGTATCTAAGTATTTAATCTGAAGTTTAGCAAATTTGTCTTTATTAACAAAAAAGGTGCTTCAGATCCTGCATCTTTTCTCTGTATATTCTTCATGGCTTGCTTACAGTTTATTTTCCTTCAGTGTTTGTGAATCATTACTTAACAGGCATTGGTCAATATTTTCTTCTTTTCATTTGAAATTTTAAACTGGGGGCCAATGTTTGACATTATATGAGAAGCATGAACATAGAAGCATAACAATAGTTAAGATCTTTTAGTGCCTGTGGGTTTATTAGGTTTTACTGTCATTCTTTTCCAGTGAAAAGACAATTGAGCAAATAAAGAAAACCATGCACAGGTGCTGTGTGCTGACTGGCACCCTGTGCAGGGGAAGTGGGGTGTTGCATGTGGTTACTCCCCTTGGCTGTACTCTTGCTCCTGTCCCAGAGGGGTCTGTACTTGCTGTAGGAATGGTTGGACAAGGTGGTGTACCAAATCCTGTGTGAGCTTCAGTGTAACCAAACAGAAGTAAATCAGTGGTACCTCAGTTGCTGCTTGTGTTCAATGCTTGCCAGCAGCTGCTGTGGAATAGGCATGATGGAAAAATTGAGGATGGTAACTTCATTGGTCACCCTAGTTCATAGTGTTCTCCATTATACAAGAATTTATCCTTTTGATAAAGTGAATATGGACAACAGGTTGCTTTGCCTTGATCTTCAAGTACAGTTTCTTGGCTATTAAGATACTGTAAATTGGGGCTGTGGCTATTACATTGTCCCACATGTTATGGCATAGTGTAACCCTGGCTGTAACCACACAGCACAGCTGGACCAAGAACCCAGCTGGCTAAAAACTTAAACTCCCTGCCAGGAGCAGGACTGTGTCAGCAGACTTCACTGCTGTGAAACAATATGCAAAACACTTGTGAAAATTCTGCTCAGTCATGAGTTACACTGTAGAGAATATTTCATTATAAAACACAAGTCAAAATCTTCCTATTCAAAGCCTTAGTATAAAACTTACATTCTTAGTGTAAGAATTGTCCACTGAATGTATAGAAGGTTTCTCTGTCACTTCGAAATCAAAAACTTGCTTATCATTAAAATTTTGTTGTTGCAGCCTGTAGTGTATTGTGGTTGTGTTTGTATTCTACCTTCCATGTAGCTGATTTACTGTCACTTTTGAAGTAATTTTAAAGTGTCCTAAACAATCTTGTACTCAAAGAATGCTTTGAGACTTAAGTAAATGGCATTCTACCAACTGTCTGTAGTATATCTGGTTTTCCTTGTTCTGCTTTCAAAGCTTTTGTTAGGTGTTTAATTTATCAAATCATCTAGACTTTTTGTTGCAGTTGCTTAAAAACATTCATGTTAGTACTTTAGAAGTAGTAGATCGTCCTTTCCAGTAATCTCCAGTATTGGAGGCAAATAGAATTTGTTAGATAGCTATTTAAGTTCAGATTATTTTTTTTAAAAATCATGTGTTTGTGTCAGATTCTTTTCCTGCATTTCACTTAGATGTGGGTGATATAGTTAGTCTTGTCAAGTTTTTTTTTTTCAATATTAATAAACAAAAATCTTTTGATGTTTAATATATATACAGTCTATATGGAATACATATTTTCGGGTCTTTTATACTTACCTTTACACATTAATAATGTCACCGTTTCTGAACTACTTTGAAGATAAATGCTGGTCAGAGCTAGGAAAACCATACCTTTTTTTGTGCATGGCTAGGTTTTGGGAGTTACAAATTGTGCGCCATGCTTGCTCTATAGGCTGTTCATTTATGCTGCCTCCAGGAACATTATTCTTCATAGGAATAAGCATTTGGGTAAGTTCCCTTTTAAAAAGAGGGGAAAGATTAACAAAAACTGCAAAGAATATATTTAACAGAAAAATATGGCACCACAGAGATATATAAACAATTATTAAAAAAAAAGTATTGAAGGAGATCAAACACAAAGAATGCTCCAGTATTTGTAAATGCTTTTGACATTCGCAGTTTTTGAGAGCTAATTACTGTAAACTTCAGTCACTTAAAGAGAGCTGCAGTATCTGGGTGGTATTTTGTTTAAATTAAGAATAACTATAAAGTTATGCAACATGTAGCTGCCTCCAGTTATCTGGTATATAGGTTCATGATGAAATGCATCACCCTCCATATTCTTGCCAGCCTGGTGCTAAAGAGAAAGACATATTCATGCCTTTGCTGTATTCCTTTAGATTTTGAAAATATGGTAAAGAACTTAGTTTTCATCTTTCCTGAACAAGATTTAATTCTGGAATGATGTTTTTTTTTTTAAACAAAACTTCTAAGATTGTACATGCGGGGGGAGGGCAGGAACAGGATTGTATCACTCAAGAAGCAAGAACTTCTTTCAGGACTTGGCTGACCCTGAGAATACTTCAAAGAATTTGGCATCAGATTGTGGTGTAGTGATTTAAATCTTCTGCTTTCCCCATCTACAATACTAGTAAAATATGTGGAGACTAAATTAATTTCAGTGTTTTGCTATTGCAAGTTTGGATGAAAGTGAAGTAATGCTGCTGGTCAGGATAACTTCTGAATCTTGTGAAATCAGAAGTAGGAACTGTGAGCAAAGTGTATATGTTAGCTGAAGATAGAGTAGTTCCAATTTCAGTAAAAGTACACTTTTTTTTTTTTTTTTTTTTAAATGAGACCAGAATAACAGGAAGCAATGCCCTGTTGCTTGTTTTACCAGGCTGTTGAGGCACTAAACATTGCTGTGCTGTTTTGGAACAGTATATACAACCATTTTCTGAAAAACGGTGAGGAAGGTATGAGATGGAGGGGACCATCCCATGTCTGGGGCTTAGGCCAGGTCTCAGCAACATTTGCTGTCTGAGCTTAAGACTGCCAATTTGAGGTGGCTCTGTTTTAAAATGTGGCATAAAGTCTGTCCATTCCAAGAAGAGTTGCTTTTAATTTAAAACTGGTATGTTATTTCAGTTCCTGCTGTTTGAACAAAGTTTACAGCATAAAGCCAGTTTTTTACAGTATGGGAATCTGACTAAGTCCATGTGCATAAATGAGTGGGTGCATAGCTAGACTAATTCAATTTTTGACAGCTTTAATGGACAGCAGAGTCATTAGAGAGGTTTAAATTAAATGTGTGGAAGATTAGTACAGTGGAAAGGCACAATAGCTACATTTACCATTTCCTTAATTTCACTTGTTGATTGCATTTGTGATAACATGGTAGGAAGCTCAGTCTCTAATTTATCTTTTCCACTGTAGAGTAGTATCACTTAACACTTAGATGATAAAAAATAATGAGGAATTGCAGTTCAGAAATATAAAGTCTTAAATAATTCCAGTACTTTTCTATTATCTTTTTAAAAACAACAGCAATTTTTTTTAAGACTGGTTTGTCCTTGTACTTCAGATATGATGTAAAAACATTCAAAGTTGTTTTGTCATACTTTAGTTTATGTCTGAACCTGTTACAGCTGTAATCACAACATAGCCTGGCTGTGTAATCAGAAGGTTACAAGAAACAGGCCCTTGAATAGTTAGGAAGCATCTGAAAAGTTTCATTTAATAAAAAACACAGTAAATAAATTACCAAAGGGTGAAAGTCTGTAATTTTGACTTGGATTTTTGCATTTGCCCTGAAGAGTCACACACTCATACGTTTGTTTTAGGAGGACACTCCAAAAACATATAAGTAAATTTAACTTTAACCCGTCTGTGCTCTTGGGAAATGCTTCTGCTTTTGCAGACTGTAACATTAGTCTGGAGAAGGAGAGTCACTGAGAGGCAAGTATGCTGCCAGGAGGTTGTGGCAGCTCATAAATATTTCTTTTCCTTCAAGGATTCAATATATTAAACATACTTAATGTTTCCAGTTGTATTTTAAGGTAAGACAAGATGTTTGATGTGCTGTGTGTGCAGAATAAATTTTTTGGCCAGGATATTCTCAGCTATTTCTATTTTTAGAATACCTCCAGGAGAAAAAAAAAAGCCCAAACCAAAGGGAAACCTGTATTTTTTAAAATTCAACTTAAATTAAAAATACTGTTAGTACCTCTTTCTTGAGGTGCTTCAGACAAATGGTTTACAAAAGCTTGCATTAAATACTGTATGTGTGAATGTAGTGATAGAAGATAAATAGTAGCTGCTCTCTTAATTAAAAGATTTATCTGCCTTGTGCTCCCTGTACAAAAAGCCACCCCCTCCAAAACACCAACAACACAACTTCCCCCAGAAAACAACTTCCAGTAGAAGCTGGAGTAGAGAAATGGTTCTGGTACTGATTTATTTAATGTCAACAAACTCCATCAGAGTAATGAAAGAAGAAAATATTCTTTTGTATCTCACTGTACAGTGCTTAACTGCAGGAAATTCTCAGGAAACCAGGGCTTATTTAAAATATAGTGTTTTAGATTAACCAAAGGTAAAACTTCTGATTGTATACAGGAAAAACTAGGAAGTCAGTGCAGCTGTCTTAAAAAGTTAGTGGAATTGGTGCTGTGCTTAAAAAAAACAACAAAGCAAAACAAACCCCCCCAAAAACAAAAAAAACAGAACAAAACCACAAAAAACCCAACCAAAGTGGAAGAAAAGAAAAAGATAGCTGCAGTATTCCTGGAAAGAGGAGCCTGTTCAAAATCATCGTGGAAATGTCCCAGCTGGAGCAATGGTTGCCCTTCTAGTTGAAGCACAGATGCAGAAATCTAGGCTCCTGGCTCAGAGTCTCTGCTGGAAGCAAATAAAAAGTCAAAGGAGCCCTGTTATTTAATTTTTAATGTTTTATTCTTATCATACAGTAAATGAGATTTGACATGATGAAAACACCTAAATAATGTGATTATGAACCAAAATTGAATTAACACTTCAAAGTTTGTTTTCCCCTTTTGGTTTGCAAGCTTTTATCTCCCTGTCTGGTACATAGTGCAAAAGTTTTTAAACAGTAAATGAACCAATGAAAAACAGTGTCCAGGGAACAGATGCAGAATACCTAATAGATATTGTGACATGTATCATCTAATAATGCCTAATACTTTGTCAGAATACAGGTCTAGAAAGCTTTTTAATTGACATTTTTGGTTTCAACTAATTTGGATGTGTAAGAAGTATTAAGTATTGCTTGAACAGTGTGTAAGGTAATGACTTACAGAGATAGCTGGAGGCACTTAGCAGATGAAACTGTCAGCTTGGCTTAGGTGTGATGTAAGGGACCAAAATAAGAGAAATGGGGGAAAAAAAACACTCTCACAGCAATAGAGCAGGCATGTGATCATGGTACTTGCTCACTGAGAAGCATATCAACATTGTCCTTGCAACCATCTTCCCTTGTCTGTGAGGCCCAGCTGACCTTCACATTTCCAGCTCATCCAGTCCCATCCCCGTGCTACCTCCTCCTGCCCTGACAGAGTCCTTGATGCAAATAATTTTCACTTTTGACCCCCTGGAGGGATCAGCCTCCCTAAAATCCGAGAGTGTTATTTCCCCTTTCCTCACAACTAACTTCCCTTATAAAAATTGCGAATTTGCCAGATTCTGGTTTCACTGTAAATGTTTGCATCTTACTCCACCAGGGGTTTTCTTTTGTTTTGGTAGCTTCTTAGAGGATTCATCAGCATAAAAGGTTTTTAAGATGCTCCTTATAATTAAACCTTTGTATAATTTCTTTTATATGCAGTTATCTCTGCTTCAGAAGTCAGACTGTAGTGGTGGCTTGGAGTTGATGAGGACCTGGTTTGTTTTCTGATTTAAGCTGTGCTTGTCCATTTGTGCATTGTCTTAGTTGGCTGTTGTTTGTGGAAAACACTGTTGAGCAGCTATGAGTGATACCAGACATCAGAGGTAGCAAAGTGTGTCATGCTGATACCAAAGCTATAACACTTACTATATAAAAAAATACTTAGCACTGTAGCTGTCTTAATGGTGAAGCTGGATTCCAAACTACTTAATCTTACTTAGTTGACTTCTGTTATAATTGCTATTTAAAATGTCTTTTTTGTGTATGTCATGACTATTAAATACCAGGGTTAAATGAAAATTCTTAAAATTGTTTTTCTTCTCCCAGAACTGTTTCAAGCTTTTTATCAAAAGTCATGCTGTATTTCTTTGTATTTTTTAACATATTTGACCCATCTGGGGATTCAGTGAGTTAAGATGCTAGAATTCCAAACCTGGCTTATGGCATGTCTGATTATCACTTAACCTGCTTAGCTCTCTTCATAGGAGTGCATTAATGTCCCTTAAGAATCTTTTCTCTGCTACATGCCCATACACGTGTCACGAAACGTGTTAAACAGCTGCCCTGTTTTGGTGCATTCTAGCAAAGGAGGAGTACTACCTGAAGAAGGACCAGTACTCTCAGGTGAGAATGGTATGTCCCTGTTAAAATCCCTTTTTCTGTTGCCAGTACAAGCTACAACAGATTTTTTTCAGACTCAAGCTTCTTATTCCCTGTATCTGCTTTGCCTTGGCTTGGCACCCCTTTCAGTTGAAGTTACTTATAACCAGTTCTATGACTTACTTCATACAGAAATGAATTTTTAGAGTACAAAGTGCAAACTTCTTTGAATTGTTGGCTTTGGTCACAATTTCCTTTCTGCTTCCATGAGAAATTTATAGAATCTGTTACATTTCTAAGTAATTCAGAGCATTGTGCACGTGCTTAGTGTGATTTTACTTTATGGGGTCATTTCTCCAGTTACCTGAGCCTTTCAGCTTTCAGACTGCATATGCATCAAGTGAATTTGGCCATATGCATAGTTTGCTGGAACAGAATTTTTCTGAACACAGAAGTTGCATTTTTGTCAATTTACTCTGAGGATTGCAGTGTTTAAGAAAATGCCTTTTTCCAACTTCTTTCTCTGGGGCCTGGAAGGAATGGTAGGATTTTGTTGTATCTGAAGAAGTTAGTGTATTTAGGGATTTTCTGATCTTTGAAAGCTGGGCTTTACAATTGTATATGCTCTATTAAGGAGGTCTCCAGAGGGTATCTGAGTAGATCTAGAATTTCTAATTGGGTAAAGTATCTTTATTTTTTAAAAGAACATGCCACAAAGCAACAAAAAAGGCAAGCCCAAGTATAAAACTGGAAATAAAATTCAAATAGATGAACTTGCTGAATAACACATTATCTTATTCTACTTTGTTATAAAAAGGTAATTTCTGAAAAAAGCAAAACTTGTGTCACAGTGAAATCCTCAAAAGCAATAATGCAGCTCATATCACAAACTGCAATGTTTTTCAATTACAAAATCAATTTTTAGTTTAAACTGCAAGTAGTTTTCAACCAGTATGTTTCTGAATTACATAATGGGGTGAGTCAAAGGTTATCAAGCAAAATAAAATAGGAAGGTGCAATTCTGATACCTTCCAATGGTAGTTTTTTATTATTGCTGAGGTGCAAAAGAAGAGAAACTCACAAAACAAATTTTTGAGGAGCCAGGAGAAGTGCCTCTGTAGTAGTAAGTTTATTATGAGGGTATTTGAGGACATTTCCTTATCTTTCTGGAATGGAATTTTGAGGGGTTTTGCTTATTTATTTACAAACTTTACAGCTGAATTTTCTCCTAAGATTGACCCATTCCTACATTAACCAAGTACCAGTTTTTATAGGAAAAGTTTAGTTTTATAATAATATCAGACACATAGTCATTGTTCCCAATGGACAAAATTCCTATACCATGTCCATGACAGAAATTACAGCTGTGTTTTACAGTATGTGTGTGGATGTGCAGATGTGTGTAGTAGTCAGGACTTGTGATTTCATTGCCATGTCTACAAAGGAGACACAGCTCCTTTTCAGGTCATAACACTAAGGTGGAATGCATGTGGCATCATCTTGATTTCTCCCCAAGCTGCTGTAGACAGAGTGTGAATTTGTTTGCCCTTGTCACTTCTGCAAATCTATTGCTGCCTCTTTTGTATTTGAAAAGTTTTTTTGTATTTATTTAGATTTTGTTGAATGGTCTGTCAGAAGATTATTTTCCTTATGAATCATTGACCAGACCCATAAAAGGCATTCAGCTTAATAAAAACTCATATCCCCAACTACTCTTGGTTTCTAATATATTCCAAGTGTTGTGTCTGTGGCAGGAGGAGAGCCTGCAGGACTTTGTCCCAGGATGGGCATGGTGTCAACCATGTCACAAGACCAAATGGAATTTCTTATAATCACCATTTTCAGTGTTCAACTTTAGTAATTTCAGTGTTGATTTATTCTGATTTTAATGTAGGATAGTTTTTCCTACTCTTCCTGTACTGTTCTATTTCAGGAGTGTTATGTTTATTTCATAGGAGTTAAATATGGTTTAAAACAGTGTGTTGATCTTGCTTGATGTTTGAGGCTGCATTACTTGGATATAGTTTGCATGCAGCATAGATTCACAGTTCTAGTTTAGCTTTTGAAAGCATTATTGTATTTCATAGAATACTGTTAAAACTTCATCCTGTAGATGATTGTTCTTAAGAATATGGAGGGTAGTCTAAAATCATAACTATATATGTCCTTTGTTTCTTTGACGCTCAAAATTTTTGCGTGGAGTTCCTGCATGTATAGGTTGCTATGCATCTTGTTTGTCATAGTTACTTTTTGAAAGGAAAGACTATGCAGCGTTTTAAGGAGATTAGTTGTGCCTTCAACTACTGGGAGACTTGACCTGTGTAAGTCTGTAATTGCTGTTATTTTCTACAATGCTGTGTGAATTTGGAAAATAATCAATTTATCGTACAACTCAAGGATCTGGAGTTTATTCTAAAGACTGTCCAACCTAAAGTTTTTTGACAGATTTGTCTCTCATGTTGTGGTGGTCTTTTAGTCTTCCATGTTTCTGAGACTGAAACTTAGACTTGCATAATTTAAAAGAATATGAAGCCAGTTGTTAAAGATCACAGAATCATTAGGGTTGGAGGGGACTTCTGAAAATCATCTTGTCCAACCCCTGCCAAGGCCAGGTCACCCAGAGCAGGTCACACAGAAACAAAACATGAATAAAATACCTTTTACGCTGTTGTTTTCCTACAATGGGTACAAAACTGTGCCAGTATTAAGCTAATCAAGAAAAAAAAAAGATAAATACAGTGAAATATTCTGTTTGCCATGATGATGTTCTTTTGGTACTACAGCGTTGTTGTTTGAGGGACTATCATAGCATAATTGTACAGTGTACTGGTAGAGATTATCATTCACCTTGAAAAAGTAGACAGAGTGCAGTTGTGAAATGAGAGAACGAAGGCTCTCAACTTCTAGTTTTTTGTCTTTCGTGTAGAAAATGAAATCTATTTGTACCAGTGTACTTTTCTTTTTCTTTCTTTTTTCTTTTTTTTAATAGCTTTAACCTGTCTCTGAAGGTTTGGGATTTGAAAGATTTTTTGCATTTAACAACTTGGTAATATATATTCTACTGAATATCAGTTCCACTTAAGGTTAAATAAGAAGTATCTTTGATACTGAGAAATAGGACCATAAACAATAGTAGTTTTTACTATAAATTGAATTTATGCTTGCAAACCAACTGATGGAATTACAGATTCTGTAATTTGACTTAAATTGCAGGCTCATTTGGTGGTTCATGTGATTTTGATAGGCATTTTGAGAGACACTTATTTCTCACTGAAAGGCTCATTAAGGGTTACTTTTGCAGATACTTTCCATGTGCAAGTGTGTTATCTTCTGTGAAAACAGTGATTTGTGACAGAAAAGAAATAGAGTAAATTAGTGCCTTTGCTTATTAAAACCTAGGCAGCAACATCAGAAGCAATCGTATGTAAATGGGTAGGAGCTCTGTAACACCAAACTGAGATCACAACTTACAGTTGCTTCCATGTAATGATAGAGTGCCTGTTGACAAACACTGCTGGAGAGGCAGGAAAGGGAAGATAGTGATAGAATTCCTGAAATGTTGCCTTGTTTTTTTGGTGGTTTTTTTTGTTTTAATTTCACCTTGTCTTACTGTGTATAGTTTTAATCTCTCATGAGGATGATGAGTTTAATCAGTTGTAGTTCAATGTTAGTTTTTCTACTCCATGGAAAATTAAAAGTGTTTATTCTCCTGTGAGATTTTATAGTATTATCTTAGTTTAGATTTGGCTCTGTTAATGGTGTGAGCAAGCTCTCCTTGATCATTGCCTATAGTAATATGGCAAAACAAAAAATGTAGATAGTTTTCATTTTTTAATAGTGTAATTTGCTTCAGGCTGTTAAACTGACATTTATATACAATTGTAGAACCACTTGGAGTAAATTTTGAACATTTTCTTGCAGCTTAAGACAAAATTTTTAATAGTTTTTCCATAGAAATTCAGTTTCAGTAAGATATTTTCAGTTATTGGTGAGACATTTTTGTGTGCTGAATTATGCTATACTGCAAGTGTTCCTCACAATTAAAAATATTTATCTTTACATCTTCTTTTAAATAGGTATTGATTGTTGTTTTGTGTTATTTTCTCAGCTGAAGGATGAAGGTCAATTACCACAGCAAACTTATTAGGCCTTTTGAGTTCATAACATTTGTACAGTGCTTCTAGTTCTCCTGTAGTCATTGCTAGGAAATGTTCCACAGAAGAATTTAAAGGTCTTAACAGGTTTCTGACTGCATTCTGCTTGATGAACATTGGCTTGAAGTTGTGAGTTTTAAACATAGAATTATAGAATGAATGGCCTAGACTGGAAGGGACCTTAAAGGTTATCTGTTTCCAGACCCCTGCATGGCAGAGATACTTTCCACTAGACCAGTTTGCTCGCAGCCTGAAAACTCTGGGGATAGGGCATCTACAGCTTCTTGGGACAGCCTATGCCAGTGCCTCATCACCCTCACAGTAAGGCATTTCTTCCTAACATTGATCTAAACCTACTCACTGTCAGTTTAAAGCCATTCCCTCTTGTCCTGTCACTACATAATCTGTACTGGAAGGCCCCAATTAAAATATCCCCAAACCTTCTGTTTTCCAGGCTGAATAATCTAATTTCTCTTAGCCTTTCCTCATAGGTGAGGCGCTCCATCTCTGTAACCATCTTGGTGCCCCTTCTGTGTGGATTCATTCTATTAGGGCAATGTCCTTCCCAGGCTGGGAATCCTGGAGCTGGAAGCAGCACTCCAGCATGGATCTCACCAGAGCAGAGCATAGCGGGCAGGATCCGCTCCCTGCCCCTGCTGGACACGCTGCTTTGGGTAGCCAAGATCCAGTTCTGGTCTGTGAGTGCACACTGCTCGCCCATGTCCAGCCTCTCACTCATCAACACACCCCAAGTCCTTGGCAGGGCTGCTTTCGGTCTGTTCATCCCCCAGCTTGTGTTGATACCAAGGGTTACCCTGAACCAGGTGCAGCTCATGCTTTGAAAGAAGCACGTGTGTTGACTTGATCAGAAGTGGATGTGGTTGGTGGCCATGTGTCTGGTTAGTTGGCTTAACTCCATCCTAACATGTAGTTCCTCCCCTTTCTTTCCTCTGTCATCATGAGTATTTTCTAATAATATTTTGCATAGGACTGCCAGTGGGAGTTTTGAGTACTTTTGCAACATTGCGCTAAAGAATGAATTGACCTAAGTGCACCGTTTTTACATTTTTAATGAATGATTACATTGCCAGTGTGTCTTGTGCAACAGAGAACTGAGTTCCCACAGTGGAACAGGAAGAGTAATTAGAGGATTAGGAGAGAGATCTGCATGATATTAGTCTCAGAGACAAGAACTCTTTGCGTAATAAAATTGCCATGCAATTGGCATACCGCTTCTGTGTTGGCATATGTGCATGTGTGTATGTACATACATGAAAGAGGTGCTTAAATATAAGAGGTAATTTCTACCTTTCTTCACCTCACCAGTCTAGATTCTGTACCTGAAGGTCCAAAACCTCAGGTTCTTGTTACTTTCTAAAGGGTTTAAAATCTATTTGTAAGGGCTTCGTGAGCTTTGCTGTATTTACTTTCATAGCTAATTGGGCAGTGATCCGTCTGTCTGTGAAAAGGGAGCTGCAGTCTGTGTATGATGTTTCCCAGTTACTTACTGTCCTAGGAAATAAGCAACTGAGTTCCATCCTCAGATCTGCCTGCATTTGGCACAGACCCAGTTATTCTCACACCTTCTTACAAAGAGTACCACAACAGTGTTTTTCCAATATCTGTGCATATGCTTGTAGCATGAGTGACTAATGTGTGTGTTAGTGAATACTGGAATAAGTTAACATGGATCAGAAGGTGCTTGCTGCTAACCTGGCAACAGTATGATACTGTCACTGCATAAACCTGTTGTAATATAAAAGTTGGCATGGGGATAAGTGTTCTGATTCAGAAGTCTGCCAGCCATTTACTGTCACCAGTGACTATTGGGAAGTAGATAAATTGGCTGCTGGTTTTAGCTTCAGAATGAGCACAAAGTAAGCAACCTGGCTACAGCAGCTGCAGTTTAGGTCTCTAATCCCAGTTCCTGCTTATTCTGTTACTGGTTTTTAGCAGCTTGCTTCATGTTATTGTGCTGTTAGTTTTGTGACAGGGCTGGATAGTGGTGTGAATTGTACCACCACATTTCACTGTTGTGATCTTTGCTGTGATACACCCTGGGAACAGCTGACGGTTCTTTCTAGTGGAGTGGAGTCCTGTTAGGGGTGCAGGCAGTTGCCAGAATGTCTTCCAGTGCTTGTACCACTTCTCTCACTGGGAGTTTGGACAGCTTGAACACTGTATGCAACTGCTTCACTTGGCAGCGTTGAGCAACACAAAATCAAGTGCAAAAATGCTGTTGTGATGATGTGTCAGTCTCTGCAAAAAGTCTTCAGAGGTTTTCAGGGTAGTTGGGTGCAGTGATGCAGCTGCGTAGCAGACAGGAGCACTGCAGGCTCCTCAGTACTTCCCCTCTTGCCCTGCTGCTGCAGCCTGCTCTGTTCTCTGAAGTTCATCAGCATAGTTCTGTTAGGTGTCATGTAGAAATATGGATTTCCAATAAAAATAGCAATATTAATCTAATAATCAAAAGTTTTTGTAATTTCTTTCTTTATAACCATGCTCTTGACAGACTCCATATTAGTATCATTGTACTTCATCAGTCTTCAGGGAATAGTTTTGATTAGTCTTTTGGGCCATTGTCGTATATGATTATCAGTATAGAAAATAATCTTTTAGAGAGTTTGAATTTAGTGGAGAATTTTAAATAGCTTTTAACTTTTCAGTAGAAAGACTATATTTGGACATACTTCCTTGCAGCAGCTGTAGACATATATTTTGAGAGTTCTGGCCAACTGACACAGAAATCTTTACAGTGCATATGTAGCCAGCTTTATGTAAACCTTTGCAGAAATAAGATCAAAATTTACAGGGTCAAAGACAGAATAGTTTTTTCTCTTATATATCTCACCTGTATTGTAGCTCAGGTTTGTGTATTACATTTGTACAGTACCACATATGCATCAGTGACTGGCTTTCGATCACAATTAATTGTTATTCTGGTGATGTGTCACAAGAGAATGTTATGTGGCAAAAAATTAATCCTTTTCTTATCCCAGGTATTGTTAAAGGCGCACCAAAGAATTCTTTGGGACTTGTGAGAAGCTGCTTTTCTGCTTCTCAAGAGTAGTTGTTAGTTGAGTGTGACTCCAGCTTCTCCTCATTGCTGAAGATAGCTTTGCCAAAGCATTTCACTATCCTTTTTACTGCAGTTAAAGATAACTGCTCATCTCTCTGCACTTTACTCAGGCAGAGCAAAGGACAAGATAATCCCCTTAGCCTGTTAAATGCTCCATCCCATCTGGTAGGTGATAATTGCATTGTAAGGGGATTAACACAGTGGGATATGCTTACTGTGTAATGAAAGCTTCACTGTAAGTGTGAAAGTCAGCTGATTGCATTCTAGCACTTGGGGACCTTATATTTGCACGTATTTTGTGAAAAACATAAAAGACAAGTTTCATCTGGGGAAGTTATGCAGTATATTTACATGCCATCCTTCATATATTTGTAACAGATTTTACATTTGTTCTGGAATATTAGTAGTCTGGATATCTGAAATCCTCTTGTAGGAGTAGTCTTTTGTTTAGTCAAATGTTTTGAGATCATTCCATGGAGTATAGCTATATTAAATGCATCCCAGGTGTTGACTAGTGTTAATCAAAACTACTATGACTTTGAAATAATGGGATTTAATTGTTACCAGTCTAAGAACAGTCATGTATTTTAAACATTGCCTGGAAATCTTCATCAGTAAAGGTGAAGTTTGAATAAGCCACACTGTGAGGAATATCACAGTAATTTTGTGTCAGTGGGGATTTCTGTCAAGAGGATTTTGGGCTGAAAGTAACTCTTCTTGCAGCCAACCAAAATAAGTATTTTGAAATTTCAGTTTCAAGCAAGAGCCTAAGATAGTGCAAACTTACTCTTTATTAAAAAAAAATGTTTAAAATCCTATGTTTTTTAAGTTTATCTAATGCTGTAGCAAAGATAGTAAGTCTTAAGGTTCAGAGCATTTCATATGCTAACTGTACCTTAGCTTCCTTACCTTTCAAGATGATAAAGATCCTTGTGAAGATAAGTTTTATGTAGGGCAGTAGCTCAAGGTTGATTATCACCCTGTTGATTGCACTCTCTCCAGTCTCCCCGTATGGTATAAGAAACTGGGTAAGGTGCTCTGTGCTGACCTGCATGTGCTGCTTCACTGGTTTGAACATTAACCTGTTTGGTTAAAACAGGGCTTGGTTAGCGCACGCTGTGCTGGGATACAGCTTCATAGCCAGATGATTAAATGAGAGTCAGGTATGGAAGCACACACGGTGTGCAGTAGATGCTTTAGTGACATTGTATGACCTTGCTGCAGGATTAAATTATCTAATGAATTAAGGTTCTGTGACCAGCTGTGTGGCTGCTGTTTCTCTGGTTTCTATTTCCTGAATTAGCAGCTCTGTGTGCGTGTGCACTTCTGGGAGTAAGGGTAAAATAAAATGTAGTGGGTTTTTATGGGCTGTCTGCAGTAACTTTGCCGGTCTGTGATGAGGTTGTTGAGTGTGGTTAAGCTCAACCTTCTCTCACTTAATCATGGAGCCTGAGTGGGGTCAAGTAGAAAGCTGGTTTTCCAAGTTCTGGTGATGAGACAGGGAAGATTTCCCAGAGTTTTTGGTTTTTCTCTCTTTTATTTTTGTTATTTCTTTTAAGGTGACTGAGCTCCAAGGAATATTCTTAATTATTTCCTTTTAGGCTGAAAAAGTTTACCTGAGGAGAGGAAAACTAGGGAAGTTTGCTCTTTGATTTTCTGACGTGTTGTAGTTTTAAGTAAGCTTGCGTGTAAGGTCATGGAACTCAAAAAATTAACGTAACACCCTTCCAATAAATGAAACCCTGTCTCTTTTCCTCACCCCAGTTGTTTCTGGAATATGTTTGTCACACGAAAATCTCTCTTGAAAGAACCATTATACTGGCAATATATGGAAAGTAATTTTAAAAGGAATTTTCAGATATTTAGTAGTAGGTTTTTAACAATCCTTCCATGTATATATTCAAAATATATGCCAACTATGTTGCAAATCAAATCATATATGTTATATAATAAGTTTTCTTCTTATTTAGGTGACAAACAGCATGTTTGGTGCTTCAAGGAAGAAGTTTGTAGAGGGGGTTGATGGTGACTACCATGATGAGAACATGTACTACAGCCAATCATCGATGTTCCCACATCGGTCAGAAAAAGATGTAAGTTGAATAAGCTTATTTTTTCTCCTTTCAGTACTGAGATTAGTTTTAAGTATGTGAAATGTATGTGAGGAGGGCCTTCATTTAGCTTTAAGCTGTAAATGGCTGTTTCCAGTGGAAGAGTACTTTAATTTCAGTAAATTTATTCATGTAGACTTCAGCCATATACTTACCAGTGTTGTTTGTTTCTTTTTTTATCTTAAAGCATTGTATTTGTAATTGAAATTGAGTTACTGATTGCATCTTGTACTTCCTTACAGTGTCTACAGGCTTTTTGTTATGGTTTTGCATTTTACATCTTCAGCCATTTTTAGTTTCTGAAAATGCTTTGTGCAATTTGTTTGCCAAAGTATTCTGAGTATTTAAGGTAATTTAGATAATCCTGTCTTAAATTTCAAGGACTTTTGACATGGGGAAAGAGTTAGCAGTAAATAATTTTGCACATGTTACTTTTAGTTCAGCCTCAGTGTAGCTAAGAACTAAAAGTTTTTCTTTTAAATTACCTGTTTTTCACTAGAGAAGACAGTTGTAGATAATCAGGTCTAATATGGTAATTGAAATGGAAAAGTCGCATGTTACTCATATGCACAAGTGCTTCCAAAATCATACAGATATTGATTGGATAGGTTATTTTAGGCCCACAATTTTGGTTCCTTAGATGAGATTATATCTTACTCAAGCCATTTTATGCTTCTTTTTTACTGAATAAGTTGCTTTGACTTGAATCATTACATGCTTGCTGAGCTAAGTAGGGAAGAGGAGCAGAGTATATGCATGAATGCTCTGTAAATTTTTCTGCATTTGGTCAGTTCATTATAACCAGGTGACTAATCCTTTGCAAAGAAATTAGGTGTTTTATAGTACTTTCAAAACACAGGTTAAGAAAATAGTTTAACTTTTTGCTGGCAACAAGTGGTATCCTTAACAAGGTGATGCACTGGATGCCCACAAAACAGTTGCAGAGCTTACTTTTGTGGCTGTCTGTGCACTCAGAAACATAATTTTCAGGACTTGGATACATGTATTTTTATTTGGATGGAGTGACAGTGGTAGGAATTGTTAACTCAAGGCCCTCATGTACTTTTGAAACTACAGTTGTTAAATGAACAAAACAAAAATGCAGATGAGAAAAGATTGGACTGGTTCGGTCCAAACTTCTTTGATTTCTTATGTATGAGACTGTAAGAAGGGCTCACGAGGTTTGACCAATCTAGCCCAATCCACTGAAGAATGTGTACGTGAGCGTGTAAGATCAGGGCATCTTCTGTTGCTCTGAACTGTAGTCATAAATCTGATGGTAGACACATATGCATTTTAATGAAGGTCTACCCAGTCAGAAGAGTTAGGAGATTTTTTTTCAGTTAACATTTTTTTCAAGTCTTCTTGGCCCAGTCCTTTGCTGTTCCTTTTCTTTTCCAGTTACTCAATAGATTCTAGTAGAATGCTTGCAATAAAGTAGTAGTAATACTTCTGATTTGTACTTTTAATTGTGGCAGGTGAGATCTTGCTTGAAGATTGGATATCTCATTGCAATTGATATCTAGCTCCCTAGCTCTAGGAGGTTCTCAGATTTGGATATAGAGTGCTGTCACCATGGTGGGTTGTTGATTCTGGGAGCCTGCTTTCCAGAGGTTTCTTCCCATCCTGAGCTGAAGCATGTCTGTGATGGATGAAATTCAGGGCTTCCTCTATCATGAGACAGTTGCATGAAGGCAGATCTCAGCGGTGCTGATACAACAAAGGGGGGGGGTGTCAAAGGCCTTTTACTTTGATTCCATTAAACTGATTTATAGAACTTTTACTGTGTTTTGAAATACTTGGCCTTATAAAGAGATGATACTTTTGCAAGAGAGAAAACCCTGAAGATTTAGCTTACCATTGTGGTTGAGATCCAGAGTCTTGCTAAGTTCTGGAAACAAAGTGTGTAAGAGTTTAGTCAGTTTTCTGGAGACAACTTTGACTTTAAGGCTGCTGAACCTCCTTGATCCAGGTGAATTGCTGACTTTTTATTGCTATTATTTCAGGATTCTGCAGAAACCTAGGGTATCTTCTTTCCTAAGTTATCTTTCTTGCCTTAGTCATAATTTTACTTCAGATGCTTCATATGGAGTTGTATGCATTTAAGAATTCCCAAGAAACCCCCTTGTGTCAGGAGCATTCACACTAACGTTGGTAGGCTGACTAGAGATAGTGTACATTAACCTAACTTGTAATTGTCTGAATAGTTTTGATCCATTTGTGAAGTGAGAAAAACTCGTTCATATGAGAAATAAGTAGATTAATGCCTTAATTATAAATGACAAACAGATATTTTCACATACATTACTTTGCGCATAAACATTCTTGTAGATTTGACTGAATAGTGAGTTGGTTTGCTCTGCTTGCATTGTGAAACACATGGCTTAGGCTTCCCTCTTTGAAGTGTGAGTTACAAAGCAACAGAGTTACTTTTTACCTTCCAGAAGAGTGATTAAACATTCCTTGCATATATTACTGAGTATGCAATAAGGTTTTTTTTTTTAAAAAACCACAAACAACCAACAAAAGAAAAAAATGGGAAAAAACCCAAAACCAAACCCCCTAATGGAAACAAACGAATTTTAAGTGTATGACGTTTCAATGCCATTGATAGTGGCAAAAGTGGTAAAAAATAGTTGGAAGGAATTGCAGGGAATGAGATTAGTAATAATTGAAGGAACTTTGTGTTTTAGTGCAGTTCCCTTTCAGAGCCTGTCTTCATCTGCATATAGTGTGCATTTTCATAAGGCAGTTATACAGTTTGCTGGAAGAACAAGAAGTTTCAAATATGCAATGCACCTTTTACTGTGTTTCCTATAAGTTTGCACCTGAATGGGTTTACCAAATAAAACAATACATCATAAACTAATTTGGCTTAGAGACAAGAGTGGTTTTATACTATTTCACACAGTATGCAACTATGTATTTGAAAAATATATATCTGAATATGTTCACATCCCTTTACAATTTGGAATTATGTCACAAGGAAATTAATTTTACTGTTGATGACTGTAGTGTGATTTTCACTATGATTGTTTGTACTTAGGCTTTTCTGTGCTCCATCTTCACCTCATCTAGAAGCTTTATTTTACAGCCAGTGTATAATAATTCACAATGTATAATAATTTTGATATGTCAGCTCTAGCTTTTGGAGTGGTGCCTTTAACTAGATTAATCCCATGCATAAAATCATGTGCATTTTACCGAAGGGGAAGATTATAGTTTCTTACCCAATAACTCAGTTCATTTAACATGCTATTTTATAATATTGATGGTTTATGAGTGCAGTGGTGGGCATTTTGTTTAGTTTTTGGTTTATTTGGTTGCAGCTGGTTATTTAATTGATACAAAGTATTTGCGTTGTTGTCCTAGTTCTTAATTGCTTTGGCATTTTTTTATAGCATTTTTCAATGAGCTTTCAGTAGTCATGTGGCTCATTGATAAACTGTACTATCAAACAGTGTCTCTACACAGGGAGAATTTGTTTTTACTTGGGTAGCCATGTTAACCTCACAGTAATAATGTCATTGTCATTCAAAGGCAACATCTTGTCTCTAAGGTCTTGAGATATTGCTGCCATCAGCAGTGTGGTCCTGCCTCCTTGTGCTCTCCAGGTGCTGCTGAAGGCAGAAGATCACAACCAACCTGAAATAATGAAATATGAAAGACTGACTAAAATTTCATTTATTTTACAGTATTGTATTGGGGTTTCTATTTCACAAATTGCTTGCATCAGTAATAATTTTCACTGGCAGATAATACCCTGTGTTTATATATGTATACGAGGTTTTCATTGATTTATGATACTAAGATTTGGAAATACTTTCTTTTAACATGGGAATTTTGTGAGGGCTGTATTAAAAAGTGATGTAAAGAGGAAGACTAATAACACTACTAAAAAACTGTCAGAGTCTAGGAAAATTTGTATTTTTATCTGTTTTACATAATTATTTGTTGACTTGTTTTACTGTTGTTTTTTACATCAATGTAACACTTTCTTCTTTTGAGGCTGTGGGTGGGTCAGATGTAGTTATTATTAAATAGTTCATCTGCAGCAGATGGCAGATACCAGAAATAAAGTAGTGTAAATACAAAATGATGCTGATGTTTGCATCTGTGAGAAAGAAACCATCATTTATCAGGCCAGATATTACTCACAGACTTGCTTATTCTAACACATTTTGTTCTAGGATTTGACTTTGTAGTTCTAAATCAATGTATTTTAGCTACAGCTTGCCTCATGTTAAAGAAAGTAGCTTTGAGCTATAACTACGTAATGTAGCAGCCTTCACAGAATTGCTTTACTGAATTTTCTTGGTGCCACCCTGCTGAGTGTGCTACCCTGGCAGTGATGGTGGCAGGCAGCTGTCCCCATGCTGAGCTGGGGCCTTGCTTGGAAGAGGCAGGAATCCGTTCGGCTAGCACTGCTGGTGCGCCTCCCTCCCACCACCTCCCTCTGCTTTCAGGAAGGGGAACCTGAGAGGGTTGTAAGTGCAGTGTTTTCTTCACAGTTCTGGCAAATTTAAGTATTTCCTGCTTCTGGTTTTTTTGAGATTTGTTGACACTCTCGAATGGACTTAGTGCAGTGAACTGATCAACAGTAATGAAAGCAGTTGCAGTAAAATCTCTCAGCACTAGGGATAGGGAGTTGTCTGGTAGCCCCTGCAGCTTATTGATTCTTGGTGTGGACCAGTCCAGAAAAATCGGGCCATCTGCTTAAATCATAAGTTGGTTTGGGTTTAGGTGCATAATCAAAATTGCTCTGTCACTGTTTGAGACTCATGAGTAAAATGATGTCCATGTCTTGAGTGTCATGGACTCGATCTTTCAGCCTGCCAGTACTGAGTGTTAGTCTTTCCTGTATCCTGGCAAAATAAAGTGCAGCCTTCAGGTTACACACGGTCTTTTTTGCTCAGTAGTCCCCCTCTCCCATGGGAGAGGCAAGTTCTAGGCCTTCTCTGCCTCCTAATAACAACATAGGGAAACGTAAATGGAAAAAAAAATCTGCCTAGTTCAGTGATACAACTTTGGAATAGAAGCAGAAATCCCATGCTGGGTTTTGTGGCTGTTAACCCCTAGCAAATTGATTTCGGTTATTACAACTATAAGTCTGAGTGTTTTTTTTCCCTAAGATTCTAACATAACTGGGTAAAGCTTAATAGATCTTAACAACTGGAAGAGGCTTTAGTCACCTTAAGGCTGCTTTGGCTATTATTAAAGTTACTACTTTTGGCTGTTGTAGACAAAAAGAAATTCAAGTGACTTCCAATCACAGTTGCAAGTATGCTCTTGGAGAGTTGTTGTATTTTCTGTGTCATGTAGCACGTAGCCCAGTCAGATGAAATAATGTTTGCAAAATGACAGAAGAAATGTTTTTAGTACCATTAATACCTTTCATCTCAAATCTTCATTATCTTTGCTAGAGCAAGTTTGAGTAGACTGTAATGGTGACTCAGTGGCTTTGAATGCAAGTCAAGATTCTGGTAATATAGGTTAAGGTTTTGCTGAACTTAATTTTTGTTGTTGATCTAAATTGTATGGAAATAATACAAAAACAAGACAGTTTTAAATGTTCCTTACTTAGATATGACAGAAAAAGGTGTTTAATAAAGTAGAGATGGCATAAGTGAGATATCCATACGGCATATTCCTTGACAAATGCTGCATTTAATCTGCCTGGAACAGATCCATAGGATTTTTTATTGATTTTTTTTTTTTTCCTTGAGGCTTGTTATCTTTGATGTTCTAAGTGTGTTATGACATTAAATTATCAGACTTACTGAATTTAACGCTTGGCCTTTATTACAGTTTTCTATAAAGGTTTCTCTACAAGTCATTTTGCAATTAACTTTTCATGTAAAAGTAAGTGGCACAATAGATGTGACCTACTTTGCAATGTTTCAAAAGAAAATCCTCTTTTTAATAAGCAATGTTCAATATAATATTATTTGCTACTGCTTTTAACTGAATTTTAAAAATCAAGTAGTACTCGTACAGAAGGTGGGATTCTTTTTTCTCTTTTTAAAGCAATCTAATGCCTTTTTGGGGCTTTCTGATTATGGGTTTTTTTTACTCCAAATTAATGTTGTAAATAAAATATTTTATGCTGAGGTCTGTACCATCTTGTGCTTATTACATCACATGCCATCACAACAGTTTTTTTAGTTCCTTGAGCAGCTGTGCTTATGGATTATTCTTTTTTGGCTTAACTGTTTTGCTTACCTGTCCCGAAGCTGGTAGTATTTTTTGACTGGATGTTTCTAGTTCAGCGTCTGGCATGTTGACTTTTATTTTTGAACTTGTGTGCCTTTATAAATGTCTCAGAAGGTGTCTTAAAACTTTCTGCCTCTCATTTTTTCCCATAGAATTGCAATTTTTCACACCTTGCAGCATGTTCTAGGATTTTCCAACTTGTCAAACTTGAATATTGTTTTTTTTAACCTCCTCACCATTTTACTTTCTCTTTCCTTTCTTAAAAACTACTGTGTCAGCTTGTTTTATCAGTGCTTAATTTGTTAGTTTTGGGGGGGGAGGGGGAAGTGTGCATTTGAAGTCTTGTGTCCTAAGTGTCCCCACTTCAATATGCTCTGATGCTTGTTGCAGAGCAATGTCAGTGTGAGTGAATTTTATTCCTTCTGAACAAAAACAGGTTGGAAGAGATGCTCCAGCACTGCACGAGACATGTAGCACTCACTAATGAGCTTCTAGTCATGGCATCNTTTTTTTTTTTTTTTTTTTTTTTTTAATAAATGTGCTTCCCTCTAGCTAAGTAGAAGTACCATGTTCTGTTTTGGGTGGAGGGATTAGGTCAACTAATAACTCTTCTTGCTCCAGGGGGACAATCAGCTGTACCTAGTGTTGATGAACAGCTAATCAATGAAAAGTGTACACGGATGGGTCTTTCAATATTTGCCTTCCCTTAAGATTACAAACTGTTTGTTTTCCAAGTGTTTAGGTTATATGTCCTGTTTCTCAAATTTATTATTCTTTCCATTTCTTCAGAAGCATGGTGAACAGTTTGTTTTCCTCTTAGAACAGTGACTGGAAATCTGGTGTCATGTGCCTACTTAGTTGCCATCTTTCTGGGCTATGCAAACCCAAATCTCCATCTTTCTTCATAGAGGGTGATAGTGGGGTTTTTGTGGGGCTCTTTTTGTTTGTTTGTTTGGTGGGGGTTTTTGTTTGTTTGGTTTAGTTTTGGTTTTTTTGAGATTTTTTTGTTTGTTTGTTTTTTGTTTGTTTTGGTTTTTTTGTTCTTACTCTTTTGAAAAGAGTTGCTGTCATTTGTCACATTTCTGGTGTGCTGTCTGAAAGTTGATAAAAAAGGGTTTAATGGAAATACTTGGTAATATGTGATTTCTCTAAAGTGGGCATGATAGAGCAGGAAATATTGCTTCTGATACTTGTAGGTCCTGTTCCTATTTGTGTACAAGCATGAAGCCAGCTCTTAGGGTAGTATATTAAAATTTTAACATTGGAATTTTACCTGAAGTTCATATCTGTTCGTATATACTTGCTGCTACCTATCCACTCATATTGTAAATGATAATATGAAACTCTCATTTGTTGAGCAGGAAAGGATCTGTTTGTATGAGGCATGTTTTGCAGAAGAAGATCTCTGATTTAAGTAAATGAGTATTTCTTTTTTCTGTAACAATGGGTCTTCTAGCTGCAAGGGTAGAAAACCTGAAAGCTTTTAGATCTTCTGTTCTCTTTGTTGCAAATAAGCTCTATGTTTTTACAGGTAAAGTAATAATTTTTTTTATGTGTAATATAGTGCTACAGGTGTTACTGTGAAGGTATTTTGGGGAGTAAAATTTTTCATGACTTTGAATGAGTTTTCAGTTGTTCTGGTTTTCTTGGCATAACATAAGTTTTAAACTTCCAGAGCAAGATAGCGCAATATCTTTGTCTATAATAAACTCTTATTCTTCTTACATTTCAGATGCTGGCATCACCATCAACATCAGGTCAGCTGTCTCAGTTTGGGGCAAGTTTATACGGGCAACAAAGTAAGAATTCTTTTTATTAATTATATATTTATTTTATGCTAAATATATGACAGTTTGACACTCTGGAACATGCAGATGGCTTTGTTTTCTGGGGATTGTAAGAATGACACTACATCTCCTTACATACAATTATTTTAAGATACATTTTTGCTTTGCTTAGTATGCATTTTTGTAGTGTTTAGCGTGCAAAATGTCATATTGTCGCTTTATAACTCCTAAATATCCAAATACAATCATACTATAAAAATTTTCTGTGATTTAACAGACTCTCTGATGGAAAACCTAAAGAAAGCAAGCTGAGCCAAAATGAGCCTAGTTCATAAAACTATGTAAGGAATAGAAGGAAATTATGCCTTAAATGTAACTGATACTTGATGCTCTACAGGAGTACAGTAAATCTTGTGTACATGCTTGGCAACTTGCATTTGGCAAAGAGCTGTGCCATTAAGATTATTGCTTTCTGCATCACTGTTTTTCTTTCCTGTGCCTTGACAATTTCATGTATCTGCCAGTCATACGGACACCGTTGCAATAGGAGAGCTACAGAGCGACAGTCATGGTGTAATGCTAGCTTAAGGACCACCTAACTTAGGCCCAGCTTTGAGAACTGAGCCTCCTGGTAACTGAGATGTGCAGTCAGGCAGTGACTCAGAATATCTGAGTTACAGTTCCACAAGTAAAACTGGTTGGAAATATCATCTCTCCTATGTCACTGAATGCTTTTAAATGTTTTCTGCTGTCTTGCTAGGATTCCAAGAAAAAATGTCTTCAGAGTACTTTAGGGAGTCTGGACTTCTATATCTAGACAAACTAAAAGCTTTGTTTGCTAGATGCATGGCCATCCCAAATTCTTTTGGCTTTCTTCAAATGGTTTAAAAAATACAGTGGAGTTTTTTTGTGGGGGGTTTTGTTTGTTTTTTGGTGGTGATGTTTTTGTGGAAGTTTTTTTTTCCTGTCTCAGTGGTTGTTGATGAGTGACCCTGTAATATAAACCGCCATTTTATTTTGCTACTGAGTTTTTTATGAGCAGCTTCTAGCCAGTCTGAGGTCATGTTTGGCTCTTGTCTTTTAGGTGCTGATTTGTCACTGTTGAATCTTTCAGACTTTACTTTGTAGAGATACTGAAATAGTTTATTCAATTCTGTTTATCACAGTTATTGGTTTATTTTTTGAGGTTCTTTTTTATCAGCTTGGATTTTGCACTTGGTTGCTGCATCTAGGATGTAACCTGTAATGTGGAGACATTTATGCATAAAATCTTGAAAGTAAATATTATCAGGTGTCAGTTTCTACCAGATCTTGAGAAAAAGGGGGAAGAAACTTTTTTTGTTGAAGTCATGGTTATGATTAAAATACTCTTTGGGAAGAACAAAGCTGATGGTGCCTACGCACTTTTACTGATTGGTGCCTGTCAGTCCTTAAGCAAGTTGTCATGTCTGCAGCATTGATGTAATGCCCCTTCTTGCCAGGAATATGGTTCTACTTCACTGTATCAACCCTCATCAGTAAAAAATCTAGTTTGAAGAAAGCCAATAAGAAGAAATGATCATCAGTCTAAAACTGGCTTTGCTAAAACAAATGCACAGTTGAATATCCTAATTGTATTTTTTCGTGTGCTGTATCTAGTTTGGAAGTGTATGTATTTTTTTCTTTACTTTTTTATTTTTAAAATCCCATGTAATTGTTAATCAACATGAAATATTATTTATAATAGATATTTATGCTCATTGAAATTATTCTGAGGCAGCAAATTGCCAAAATATTTACAGTGAACACTTCAATGTAATCAACTTCTAATGAAATGTTAGGATGCTTGTTATAGCAAGTCACACTACCTCTTAATCAGAATGTATAGAGATAAATCTGAGTATTACACACTTGAGTTTTATTGCAAACTCTCCGGATTTGCAAATTGTAGGGTGGGACACAAACTGCAGTTCTTATAGTGTAAAAGCTGAATGAGTGGGAGATTTCTTAAGACCTTGTCCATGATAATAATTTGAGTATATGCTGTGTCTGTTCTTTGTATTCTTAGTGTTTAACCACATTATACATTGGCGTATTCAGTTCTTCTGCTGGGGTATTCTACCATGGGAGAGTGCTGATCCATCAGAATTTTCTTTTGTTTGGTCTGCAAGATAAGGTTTTGAGTTCTGTCAGTCTGCCTCAGCAGCCTTATGCCAAACAGTGGGAACTGTCACAGCCATCATTTTTTATATGCTAAATTTGTTATTATTGACATGTTGCACTAAATGACTTTTTTTTGTCTTTGAACATAATTCTGAAACTTCTTAAACACAGAGAAGTGATGTGAGAATGATGAAAAACTTTTAAAGTTTTTTGAAGCAGGGCAGTAACTGGTTATTTTCTGCTGTTCTCAGTTAAAGTAATTTAATTTTTTACCTTACTGAAGTCCTTGCTTTATTCTGTCATACACAATCGTTTGTGTAGAAAATACTTTTGATCACATTGTTAAAACCATTCTGTATGTTTTTGAATGCTAATAGAGGGCTGTTAAAATTCTGCTTGCTTTCTTTTCTGATAAGGTCAAACTTGATCACAGACACTTAAGTACTGTTGCCATAAGCAGTTTGAACTGTAAAGAGAGAATTGGCCTCAAATGTTGCTTTTGTTGTCCTACAAACAGTGTTATTATTAAAGATCCATCCCTTTCTTTTTTTATCAGAGATTTGCTTATCTTTTAACAAGACAAATCATTATTCTAAATAATGGTCAAATACATACTTATTTATTCAAAAGTAATTATCATATTTCTCGAGTGCAGTTACTGATTTTCTTAAAATGCTTCTTTCTTTTGAGATAATTTATAGATTTTCATGTCCTTATCAAAAAACTCAAAATTCAACCCTTCATCTACAGTATATGTCTCAAAGGAAATGAAATTACTTCAGATAAATTATTTTAAGAGCCTTTCCAGAGATAAATAGAAATGGAGCTAAATTTGATGATTGAGTTTCTAGTATCCAAACAAGAACTTAGTTTTTACACTGCACTTTCCTTCAGTCTTTACACTTTTTTGTGCATTGTCAGCATAAATTGTTTCCATCTATACCTGATGGAGAAGACTTTGTTCCTGATTGCTCTATATCTCCACCCCTCTGAATTTTTTTTCAATAGGTGCACTAGGCCTTCCAATGAGGGGAATGAGCAACAATACCCCTCAGTTAAATCGCAGCTTATCACAAGGCACTCAGTTACCGAGCCACGTAACGCCAACAACAGGGGTACCAACAATGTCACTTCACACGCCTCCATCTCCGAGCAGGTATTTATCAATAGCCAATATTTCTGCAATTGTGTCTTTCTGCAGAGCTCTTGTTGAATGTTCTGCATATTCTACCTTGTACTTTACAGTCTGAAATTAAAAAAGAAGAAAAGTAGTTTCTGCAGACCACTGCCTGTGTTAGGGAAATAATACCATAAAAAAGTAAGGATTTACTGTAAGATGATATTTTATTTTTGTGTGTAAGGGACAAATTGCTGGCAAATTCTGCTTCAGAATGTAAGAGTTTGTTATTTGATTGTACAGTTAAAATTTTGCTTTGGTGTCATACACTGCATAAGCATATAAAGATAGCAGGTCTGAAGTGCTCATTAGAAAAGAGCTGTAACACCTTTTCATATGTATAATACTGAAGTATTTATCTAAACCTGATGAAAGACTTGATTAGCATGTGATGGGTCATTTGGAATTTCTGAAGAAATCCAGAGCTGCATTAATTATAGAGAGTAATCCAAGCTCACTGTTTGGTTGCTAAGAACAAATTAAGTTGCAACAACTCAGAGTCCATCCTGCGTTAGTAATCTAAATGAGTAGTCAAATACTGTTGTATAGATTCATCTCTGTGGATGGTTTTTCTCTTTCAGGGGGATATTGCCTATGAATCCTAGGAATATGATGAACCACTCCCAGGTTGGTCAGGGCATTGGAATTCCCAGCAGGACAAACAGCATGAGCAGTTCAGGGTTAGGCAGCCCCAACAGAAGCTCTCCAAGCATAATATGTATGCCAAAGCAGCAACCCTCTCGACAACCTTTTACTGTGAACAGGTAAGGCTCTTGAATTGGACCATCCCTGTACAGCCATAGACATGCTACTCTGGAAATGGAATTTTTTTTATCCATTAGAATAAATCTTGAAACCTTTGTCATGTACTCATATCTGGGCAATAAACTTGGAAGCTCCTTGTAATGTTCTCTTTATGACTGTAGAATTTCTGCTGCATCAGCTTTAAAGTATTTGATGTTTCTCGTGTATTCCCAATTTTATTTTTGAAACATACCTGGAATTTTTAGCATCTGCATCTGTTTTAAAATTGTTCATCTAGAACTTTGGGAAGAAATAAGGCAAAATTTTAAAACATGATAGTTATTCTGGAAAAGTACTAAAGTGATTTAGACACAGTAAGGATCTGGTATTTTACTTCTTTAAATTCTGGAATGATACAGAGAATAGTTAGTAGCTTACCATTCGTTTAAGGATTTAGGCTCATTTGGATGCCAAAAGTTTCACAATTGCTTCTCCTTTTCTAACTCTGGGCAGGATACTAACATCATAAATGATAGGCTTTAACTGTGTTACAGTGCTGTGTTTATGCTTCATTTGTATTGATAAACTTGTAGTAAGCACTGTCTTAGTTCTAATTATTTAATGTGTGTAGTCACAGCTTAGCATGGCTGACTGCTTTTGAAGCTTGGTTCCATTACCTCTGTGCTCCCAGTTAAGTCCTTTTTCTTCCTTCAGGCCCTTCTTTAGAGGAGTGACTATTAAACAGAACACAAACAAGCTCGTGATGGTCTGGTCTAACTCAATCTAGTGTTTTACGAAATGGATAAAGGAAAGTGAGGACTAATGTCACAGTTATCTGAATCTTATGAGATTGTTTAGTTTTGTAGTTTCACACTAATATATGCATACAGGTACTGTTCTCCCAAGCAAAGCAAATAGTGATAATAGCAGTTTGTGGTCTTGGAATGTGAAAAGACTTCCTATCTTGTCTCTAATTATGCAGAATTTGCCTTCTCTATCCTGTCTAGTAGAGCTGATAATTTTAAAAGATAACATATTTTAAAGTATTTTTGAAGTTTGAGATCACAAACTGATGAAATAGTGATATACTTTAAAACTCTATGTGTAGAGGACAATTATATTGGATATTGATACATGTATACAAAGTACTTGTTTAAATATCACTCAGCTGTAGGATAGGTAATGAAATCCCTGTGTGTAGGAGCATTTGAATTAAAATGCTCTTCTTTTACTCTTTATGTTTCTCACTTTCAATAAGCTACAAGTTTTACAATTTGAAAAGGAAGTATCTCTGAAACAGTGACTCTTATTCCGCAGTTTATTAACCTGTGGAAGTATAGTAGTAATACATATCCAATGGCTATTTAGGGTATTTAGCAAAATTTTGAAATTACTCTTGGGGAAAAGAATTCATGGCATTTGTCAGGTGCATGAATTATATGAATTTCAAGAAGCATTTTCTGAGTAGTTGCTTAGTTGGAGCAATGAAAGGTTTTAGATTAGGTTTTTGAACATGTAGCATTTGAAGGTATTTCAAATTAGAGTTGAATGCTTCAGATTTGTAACTATAAAAAGTTTGCATAGGTGAAATTTCCGCTAGGGAACTATTTTATATTTTTATTTATGAAAACTTCCAAAGTATCACCTTCTCTCCTATGACAGGAGAAAAGTGGTTGTTGTGATTTCCCACTGGGCAGGCATGCAGAATTTCACTCAACTAGGGGCTTTCAACTTCTCGAAATCTCCAGCTCCATGGGATGAAATTGGATTATTTGTGAAGCTGTCTGTGCAACCACAGTAGTCCTCTATGATATTTAGATGTTTTCAAACATTTTGGCTTGACTGTATGAAACTTCAGTTCATGTCCTTGTATGAGAGAGACCATCCCTCTGCTCACAGTAATGCCGTGTGTACATGGTCATGATTGTACACCATAACTGTTCAGCTTATAAATGAGTCATGACAACATTGGTCATTTTCATGATCCAGCTTCCCACTTGCCAATGAATGGATTACAACCTGACTTTTAACTACTGTGTTTAATGCTGCTTCATTTTTGTATATGAAATTATTGAGTAATAATCATGTTAGTCATAACTTGTTTGTTGAGAGATGTCTTAATACACAATGGCTATTAAAAATCTAAGCTATTTTGAAGTCATTCCAGTTGACCTGATTGAGCAGTACCTGTTGCTGCTGTGCAGTGTTTTCAGAAAATAATTAAAAACCAAGTTTAGGCTAATATGGGTTGCTTAAGCTTGAAATAATTACAATTTTTTATCCCTTAATATCTTCAACTAGAAATACAAAGTATGTGTATCCTTTTGTCTGACTTCCTGGATTTTTTTCGCAGTATGTCTGGATTTGGGATGAACAGGAATCAGGCATTTGGAATGAATAACTCCTTATCAAGTAACATTTTTAATGGAACGGGTGAGTTCACTCTCTTTAATGTTGACCTTAAACTACAGTAGAGATTTTTTTTTTTAATAAGCCTAATTGAAAATATTTTGTTCTGTTGGAGTGCAACTTCAATAATTTTCCACAGAAATGCTGCTCCAAGAGCAGTGCTAGTTAACTGTTACTACTTTATAGCAGTGGATTTCAATACTTTTGAAGACAAAGTGAAAGTAGTTCTGTAATATATTTGCTGTACATCACATGCCTACAGGTTATACTTATTCAGTTAGAAATGCAAAACAGCTCTTGAATTTGAAGAGGGTATTGGGAAGATCCATATTCTATGAAAACATTGGGTATGTAAGAACAGTGGGAAAGCATTTTTTAAAAATCTCAAACTCCTTTTGAGCAACTGGTTTATCATGTGATCCTTTCAGTCAGTAGTTTAAGCTGTGATTTTTCTTTGGGAATTACTACTTCACCTCAATTTAATGAAGTAGAGAGGGGAAAATATCTTCATCCGTAAATGATATAGGTTCTTGCGTGCTGATGTTTCTGTATGTGGCTGTGTATATGAAGCAACCTGAGGCGCTGGTGATGTCACAAGGGTGGAAGGGTTTGGACATTCTCTAGGACATTGTGACATTTTTCTAGATCTGCAGCTCTGGCCTTATTTATGTAGCATTTCCTGCTGCAAATCAAAAAGTGTTCCCATGTAACTTGCACTGCATTGGCTTTTCAGCTGCTTCAGCTTTATTTTACCTAATCTAAGGACAATAGAGCTCTTTGACGCTGCTGCTAATATGGGTTATTCTCTCAAATTTCTTCTTGATAGTTCTTCAAATTTAAAACAGATTTAAAACAAATTTAATACCTATTCCAGAACTGTAATTTTGATAGTTTGCCTGTATTTTATGTGTACAGTCTTTAATTCAGGAGTAGACCTTACTAAATGCTATTGACAAGCTGTTGTTTGAAAGCAGACTTCAAACATACTGATGCTTTTTAGGGTTGTCTTGTAACACAAAGGCTGTAGTTATTTGTAGTAGTTACAGAATGAGAAAAAAGATCAACTTGAAAGAAAATCTGTCCTACATTTGTCTTGCTCGTAATGAAGTCTTTGAAGAAAAATACTTAAGGGAGTTAAAAATGCCTGTTTTTATTGTAGATGGAAGTGAAAATGTGACAGGACTGGACCTCTCAGATTTTCCAGCACTAGCAGACAGAAACCGAAGGGAAGGAAGTGGCAATCCAACTCCATTAATAAACCCTTTAGCTGGAAGGGCACCCTATGGTAAGGCCATACTTTTGAAAGCTCTTCAAATGAAATGGAATTTGCTTGATTCACCTTTTGCTGTTACTAAGTCAATACACTGTCTTTCAAAAATGCCAGACATGAACTGCTACGAGTCATTTTTTAAAATGAATAATTGATACCTGTGACTGGAGACTCCTGTTCATAAGCATTAGAACTCATCTGTTTTAGTTTTAGTGTCAATAGGGTTTGTTGGGATTTTTGGTCTGTGTGGTATGATTGCTCTGAGGCTGCTCACTCTAGAAATTTCTTAGGTAATAGGTTTTATTCAAATCGCATGTATACAAGAGCTGTTGATGTAGCAAATTGCAAGAATAATATATTATTAGTAGAAGTGTTATTGTGTAGAACATCGTAAGCTGTAAACATACTGTAAACTTTCATTGTTTATTGGTAATGTTTGCTGTTGTACTGTTCAGTATCACCCTTGTGATAAACATCAGATTTCAAAAAATAACCTGTAAGCATCAATTATTATCACTCAGATTCCAAGTATGTGTCATATAATTCTTGCTGTACAGGTTAAAAAATAATAAAAGGAAAAACCTTTAGGTGGCTGCAAATCTTATTATTTGGGTCTTGAAAATACTCAGGTAAGCTTAGTGTGAGGCACAAAACTTTTTTTTGTTACTGCTTTAGTAGATTTTGTTACGCATGTTGCATCAGCTACTCTGAAAAGTTGCTTTTATAACTGTAAGTTATTTCTGTGACTCTTGTCAAATTTGGAACCAAAAATAATCTAGTGTTTTCTAACTATAAAACGTAAGTGGTTTTCAGAGATAGCGCCAATTTTAATTGGACAAAATAGATACAACTTTATCAAGAGAAAGTAGCCTCATGGATTTGGCATAACTAGGGCCCTCTGCATAAGAGAGCCATGACAAAGAGTTTAACAAGTTAAACTAAATTGCTAAACACAGAAAAAAAGTGACTTCCCCAAATAAAGACACTCAAAACTCAGACCAAGCATGAGTGGAGACAGTACAGCTTGAGGCTTATGTAACATTTTGCCCAACACAAGTGGCTTGGGTTGTAAGAAACCTGAAAGACCATCTAGTTCCAGCCCTGAAAAAAGAAGACAAGTTGTGAAAAATTGATAGAAGATAGGAGGGAAATCCACAAGATGTACTTCCAGCACGGAGCTTGAATTCAATATTAAACAGCACTGCAGCATAAAAATATCTGTAATTGCTCTTGTGCTTACACCATTTCCCTATTTTGGTGCTAGCATCGCTGTTTGCATGACTGCATGATAAACCACAAAATAAAATTCTCTGAAGAGCTACCCTGAGCATCTGCTTAGTGCAGCAGATGTGTATGGAGGTAGAAACAATCAAAAAATGAAAATGTGAAATACATTGGTTGTTGTCTTCTAGAACAAAATGTGGAGAACACTTTTGGTTGTAGACAAGAAAGAAAAGGTTTGAAATAGAGAGAGACCTACTGTCCTCGTGCTTAGTTATTCATGAAAATTATATTTCAAATAACTTTTAGATGGAATAAGAATGTCCATTAAAGTTAATTCATTATCAGTTTTATTCATCCAGTGGAAGAAATTGTAATAACTCTGGATGAAAAGGCTGAACAGCACAAACAAGATTAACTCAGTGTTGGGTTTTTTTCCTTAATAAAGGAACTTTGATCTCTAATTCCAGAACACTGAAGAAAGTCGTATGTTGTCATTTACTGACCCATTTTAGTCCTATCCATTTACTAAGAATCTTCAAAGAATAGGACCTAGACTTTCTTCTGTTCCTCTAGTGCAGTGTTCTTTGCCACCAAATCATTGTATTATGTCTCAGCAAAGTCTAGTCACCCTTGAATGTGTGGTGTGGTGGCTTGTTTGGTTTGAACTGGCATTAAAAAAAAAAAGTTCCTGTTCAGTTGTCAAAATCCTTGTTCCAATGTGATTGGCCTGCTTTTTTTAAGTTAGGATCAGAGCGATGAGAGTTGCAGGCTAAATGTTTTCAGTTTTTGTACTGAAAGTTAGAGTCATTTTTATGTCAGAGGCAAGTATTTCATAGTTGACAGGTTCTGCTGCAAGTTAGCTGGTTGTCCTTTGAGAATACCTGCTTCTGAAGAGATTATGCAAAAAAATTCTTCATGCACTTAGGGGACAGAGAAAAAATGTATTATGCTTTTAAAAGCAGTCCATCCTTCATCAGTGGATTTTCCTAAATACAGCTTTAACAATGCCTGTAAAGATTATTTGATTATTTAGATGTGCGAAACAGGTGCAGGGGATGTGTCTATGAATTTAACCTGGAGTGTTTCTCAGCTTACACTTAAATAAGAGGCTTTAGTCTAATATGTGTGGATGTTTTGAATGAATATGCTTTGTTTTGCTTTACCTGTTTTTTAAGTCATCGCTATACAGCTTGTGCAGTAAGCAAGCTTGGACAGTAAGCAAGATCA
>PYHW01010552.1:3751434-3849173 GCA_013186435.1 Turdus rufiventris
AGCGGTCATTTAATGTTGTTCTTGGTTTCATTTTGATGATAGTTGGAATGGTAACAAAACCAGCAAGTGAGCAGTCCCAGGACTTTTCAATACACAATGAAGATTTTCCAGCATTACCAGGCTCCAGCTACAAAGATCCAACATCGAGTAATGATGACAATAAATCTGTAAGCAAACCTTAAATCTTCTCTTATTTTCATGTTCATACTTCTTTTGATGATTATATTTTAAAATGGTCAGTGATTTTATTTGTAATAAGAGATTTTCAAATGTGACCCTCTAAATTAATGAGAGATTTTGTATAAGCAGCATTTGAAATGTAATGTAATGTAAATGGACTTTCTCAGTAAGGCTTTTGGTCCAAACAGTCACCCTGCTTGGATTCATAAAACTTATTTTTGAGAACTGATAATATTTTTTAAGTTTGCAATTTATAATTCTTTTTTCCTAGCAATTGTAGCTCATTTTTTTTCTACTGATGCCTCTCATCAGTAGTAGTAATCTACACATTTTAAGACATTTCTTCAAAGTTGTCCAGTCTGTTAAAAGTTAGGTGGTATAGTATCGCTTTAAGGTAAAATGCTTGATGAGATGTGGACTCAGAGGGAACAAACTCTTTTCACAGAGATCGTTGATAACTATATTGTAGACTAGTGAAGTACCTCATATCTGAGGTATTGGTATAATTATTGTGCATTAGATATATAGCTTAGAGCATAAGATAAGGCTTTTCTTCATTGTTTACTGTGAAAGTTTTGTAAGAAAAGATGCTATTTTATGTATACAAAAGATGAATAAAATGTGGGTGGCGGAGGACACTTTCTTACAGGATTTGACAACATGTTCTAGTTTCTGATTGTTTTATTATTTCTAATTGCAAAAAATACCGTAACGACAGTGACACAAATACTGGTAAATAAGTAGTAGACATGACTACAAACTCACATGAGAGCTAAAAAATGAGCTGTTCAAAAAAAGGGACATGAGGAAGTCTGACCCCAAAGTGTTGTGGGCAGTTTTATAATGAGGAAGATGTTCTGATATAGTTAGTACTGTGTACAGTAAGGAGAGAGAGAGAGTAAATGTGATTAATTGTATAACCATAGACTTGCTGTAAACAATATTAAAGAGTTAGAAATTATACATATGGCAAATACATTTTGTCAGTATATAGATTTCTGGAGCATAGTCTGGCATAGTGTTTATATCAGACATAGTGTTTGCATGTCTTTGCTGGTAGCTGCAAATGTGCCAATTGTATGTTGCTTGTACCTGAAATTGGCTTGAGTATTATCTGTTACTGTGTTGTGGAGTGTTATGAAGGAACAAGACTATAGGGAAAATCCATAATGTGGTGTGTCCTAAAGAATCTAGTCACAGGCACTTGAGATATCCACTGTATATTCCAACTTGAATGTAAAATAATTTATTCTTTAAGACTGCGAAATTTTAGCCTATTAATAGTAATTCTCTGTGACAGATATACTTGAGAAAATGGTAAATAGTACATAAGGTTTATCAGCAGAACTCAGGGGCTTCAGCTTGATACCATTTATTGGAGTGACTTGATGTACTGGCTTACAGTGCTTGACTGAAAAGATATGGCCAATAAGTGTTTCCATTTTGATTTGTTTTCATCATAACAACTCTGCAAATTATTTTTAATAGAATTTGAGTACATCAGGCAAAACATCATCCAGCACAGACGGGCCCAAATTTCCTGGAGATAAAAGTTCAACTACGCAAAACAACAACCAGCAGAAAAAAGGGATCCAGGTGTTACCTGATGGTATGTGTCATTCCATTTCTTCTGCTTTAAAAGTTTTGACAGTCATTTAGATCTTTAGACCTTGTTGATCCCTCCACTTCTTAAAAGGCGGAAATTAACTTATTCTTCTTGTCCAGGTCGGGTTACCAACATTCCTCAAGGGATGGTGACGGACCAGTTTGGAATGATTGGCTTGTTAACATTCATCAGGGCAGCAGAGACAGATCCAGGAATGGTACATCTTGCGTTAGGAAGTGATTTAACAACACTAGGTCTCAATCTCAACTCTCCTGAGTAAGTTTCTGGGTTTTAATCCTGCCTTCATTTTTGGTTTTGTTATGTTGTCATTCATAGTTTGTTCACTTAATTCACTTGACTGTCAACCCCACAAGCTGGTTTGCCAAATAAAATCTGAAAAGGTAATGACAGTAAAATAAAATTTTCATAACTAAGACAATTGCGCTTCAGGGCAAGCTTTTGATAAACCTAGTGCCTTTGCTTATTCTCTTAACTTCTTTAGAACTTTCTTTAAGAAATTGACAGTATATTGTTTATAAATGTAATGTATACATTCCTTTTCTAATAATAATATTCCTTGGGGATATCTCCGTAACTCTCTGCAGTTTTGGGGATAAATTAGACTGATACAATGTAATGATGAACAGAACACCTGCAGTGTTTGGCTGCGCTGAAGATTAGTGTAAATGAAAGTGTAGTTTTGCAGTTAACTTCCAGTGACTCAGTTCACTTAAGTGAACTAGTTTAGTCATCTTGGTTTGCTACAGAGGCAGTGGGGAAAAAAGTAGTAATTGCTTGATGGTAGGAGAAGTGCTTAAGACAGTTGAGAAGAATGTCCAGCCAACCCAGGGTGCCTCTCTTTTTCCACTATTTACAGAAGGAGCTCATATCATATTGGACAAACCTGGTGTCTTTTATATGACCTGTGAGAAAAAATTAATTTCTGGTGCTCTGACTTTCAGCTGAAAATTCACACCTTTTTGTTTCATCAGATTTATATAATGTTAGCCTTACAGACAGAGTAGTATATGTATTTTAAGGTTTGCACTTACTGTATTAAAAAAAACAGAGACCAGACAGCATACACACGTAGTTTCCATCTTTCATAAATTTATATGGAGCTGCATGTAATCAGGAAAACTTCATGAGTTTGGATATCAAGCACAGGAAAAATGATTCCTTTTTATTCTGCTTTTCTTAGCAGCTATGCTGTAAATAACTGTATTTTTAGTATTTAATTACTGTATATAATGTGTTTAGGTTCTTGAATGGTGAGGATAGGGTTAACATTTGATGCAGACAGTTCTATGCTATAAAGCTGGTTTTACTTTATGCTGCAGAAAAGCTTTGCAGACAGCCCGTGCAGACCTTGGTGTCTAGCCTGCCATCTTTCCTTATGTTAAGTGTTCTGCACTTGCTCCATGGATTGTTGTTTGAAAAATTAAAACTATGTCACATATGAAAAGACAAATTTTTCTGCCCTATGTGGTAGTTTGGTTGCTAAAAATACCTATGTGACACAAAAACTTAGCACAATGAATGTTCTTTTAGAAACAAATTATCCCTTCTAACTCCTGCTTTGAAGAAGAGGAAAATCTTTACTAGTTAGTTTTAAAAAGCAACCTGCAAATATAAATTTTTTCTCCCCTTTTAAATCATAGGCTAATAAATCAGAACTCACCAGGCTTGTGACAACTATTCCTAGTTAAATTGAAACCCTGCATAATAACACTGGATACCTGAAAAAGGTTGGGAACCTCTGACTCCTAACTTGAAGGAAAGATAGATTTAAAAGGAATCTTGACCCTGTAGTTTCCCGTGGAAGTTTAAATGCAACTTTGCTCTGATATTAAAAAGAAAATTAATAAATGTAATTGCTTTAGGAAGGTTTCCTTCTCACCCCAGCTAGGGATTTAGCTGTTAGGTTTGTGAAATTGATTATGGAGGGTTTTTTTCTGATTGGATGGTTTGGAGTTATTTTTTTTAATTTATGCTTTTCTTTTTTTCTTCAGAAATCTTTATCCCAAATTTGCATCCCCGTGGGCATCATCACCTTGTCGACCTCAAGACATAGGTAAGAGAGAAATAACTATTAAATTCAATATTAATATTTGCAAATTATATTCATTTACATGTCTTAATAGTTGCATCAATTCCGATTCTTTTTTAGACTTCCATGTTCCATCTGAATACTTAACTAACATTCACATTAGGGATAAGGTGAGTATGTGTGTCTGTGTGCGTGCATTTTTTGTTAATTTATTACCAGTAATTTTCTAAATTTTCTTTCAGATGGGTAATGTTCAAAATCAGTCCATTTTGTGCATGTCCTTAGCCTTTCTGGAGGCAGTGTTGTGTTAGCAGGCTGATTGGACACATCAAGCACCCACTTTATCTTAAAAAAGAGAATGGGCATGCAAAAGAAGAGCTAAAAAGCACAGTATGTTTTTAAGAGTTTGCCCTTCATGTGGAGTTGAAGTTTTCTGTGATATAATTCAAATGGCAAATTAAATGGAGATATTCTTGAGATAAGCTCAGAATTGTGTTCTCATTTATCTGTTGCATTCCATATCTACATGAAATGGGATTTTTTTGAGATATATTTTCTTTCAACTGTTTGTAGGGATCATTGAAAAATAGCATAAGAAATTTTAGCAGTGTTGCTTAATAGGGCGTGAAGGCAGCAAGTACATGCAGAAGTTGTTTTTTTGGGTTTTTTTCAAATAAAGTAAGTAGATGGGAATACAGAGATACAGAGAGAAAATTCTGTCTTGCTGGTTTGTTATTTTTCTATTGTATCCTTTAACTTAGAAAGGTTAACTAAAAGGGAAGAAAAATTTACCATTTTATTAATTATTACTCTTGTTATATTAGAATATCATTTTCAACACATTTAGAATGGAAGGATGGAAGTTCAGGATGTATCCTTGTGTTATTTAAGTGGGGTAGTGTGTTTTAAAACATTTATCTATTGTGATTTTTCATCCTCATTTTCTTCAATCTTTTGCAGCTGGCTGCAATAAAACTTGGCCGATATGGAGAAGATCTCCTGTTTTATCTCTATTACATGAATGGAGGAGATGTATTACAGCTATTAGCAGCAGTAGAGCTGTACGTTCAAACTATTTTGTCAGTTTTATATGAGCTAATCTATTGCAATAATGAAATGGCAGATGTTTAAAAAAAAAAACAAAACAAAATACAGAACACCCAAACAAGTTAAACATTGAAAGCAAGAGCCTTAGTCAATCTTAAACTGTAAATCTTTTTTTAAAATACCTCCTCCAACGTTGTTGTCATTTTGTACAGAGTTTTTTTACATTTGTGTAGTGGAAATCAAAAGCCCATCTCATGTATTTTGCATTATGAAGCACTGTGGAAAAAATGGCAGGTGCCAGTCATTACTGAATGTGTAACTTGCCTGTCATCAACAAAATAAGAAGCAGTAAATACTCATAAAAAGAGTTTGTTTTAGAACCTACCAGACTTGAATTTTCCAGATGTGTTTTAGTCTGAGGTGTAGTAACTGTATGGAAGAGGTATGAAATCACAGTTTTAACCACGTTGTGGAAATTTTGTTTAAGATTTGAATGCGTTGGTACAGTTCTGATTGAAACCTTTAAATTTAGTTTATGAAGTCAATTTCAGATAACTAACGCTAAGAATTATTTTTCGTTTCTATGGCAAATGAAAGATTTAACCGGGATTGGAGATACCACAAAGAAGAACGAGTATGGATCACCCGGGCACCCGGCATGGAGCCAACAATGAAAACCAATACGTACGAGAGGGGAACATATTACTTCTTTGACTGTCTTAACTGGAGGAAAGTAGCTAAGGTATCTCTTCTCCTTTGTGTAGATATTTTAGGTCTGTTGGCCATGTATTTTTACAAAGACAAGAGTAGAACACAAAAATCTTCACAAAAATCTCAAACTTTCTCATCTCCCGTTACTTAGGTTCATTACCTTAATTTTTCATTTGTGAGGGAAAAAGATTGTCTGAAACACTGGCTTGCTTGTGGAAAATAAGGAGCTGTCTCTCTTATTTCCAGTTTTCTTTAGGAAGTAGAAGGCCATAAAATTTCTTTTAGGAGTTTTGTTAAAATTGAAAGCTCTTCCCACAGCATAGAGTTGATGAATGGAAAGTATGTGTATTCCATAATGTAAAAAATTGAACTGGAATATTATTTTGAAAATTTTATTTAACTTTGAGCAGGCAGATTGAGCACTGATCACAGGAAGCTAGAGAATGGTTTTAGGGAAAATTGAAATTTTTGTTACATTGAAAAGATGTTGCATGCTAGAAATAATGCTGTGACTTTTTCACCTTTGATAAATAAATAAGAACTTAGGTGCGTGTGGTGTGATCTTAGCATTCCATGGTAATGCTGTTACCTCTGGTATATTAATTTCTGGAGTGGACATTTTCTCTGAGGAAGACTAATACAGACTCACATATGGCCAAGTAATTTTTTTCTAACAAATGCAAAAGTAATAAATATTTCAGGAAGTTAGACCGATAAGGAGCTGGAACAAAAAGAATTCTGATAAATTGCAATCTCTTATTAGAACTGTTACATTATTAGTGATTGCTGGGAATATCAGTTCCTTAGAAGGCCACAATAATATTTGCTGCTTAACAATTTCACTTGTCCTTTTTTGAAGCAGACGTACAGGAATACTTGCTCATAAATTACTGTCTTGTATGTGCATATTCAATTTTTTTCAGGGTGCTTTATAAATTTGGTTATTGTTCTAGTGTAGATGCTCAAATATAGGGCAGCATATAATCTTGTTGTGCTTTGCAGACATAGCGTATTTTGCATTATGAGCTTGTATGTTTATTGTCCCTATTTTAAGTTACGCTGCAGTGAAATACAGCAGTTTACTTTAGATAACACAACTAAATATCAAGACTTATGTTTGTAAAAACAAACCAGTTGTGATTTAGTAGATACAGCGTTCTGAATTGGTTTTAACAAAAGTTTAGAAGGCTGAATAACTTACTTCAAGAAAAATCAAAAGATGTATTTATCTATTTTCTTAAACTCTAGGCTCTACTTTTATATTATTAATAGATAATACACTGAAAAAGGAAATTCAGCAAAGTAGCTGAGTAATGAGAGTTCCTAAACTATTTGGAAATAAAATCAAATTGTCTCTGTTTTGACACATACTTTGACAGCCATGAAAGGCAGAGAAAGCTTGAGTAGTATTTCTCTACTACAAAATGACTGCAGAATTACTGGAGATCATGGAATCATAGAGTGGTTTGGGTTGGAAGAAGCATTAAAGACCCTCTAGTTCAACCCCCACACCACGGACAAGAACGCCTTCCACTAGACCAGGTTGCTCAAAGCCCCATCCAACCTTGTCTTAAACACTTCCAGGGATGGGATAGCCACAGCTTCTCTGGGTAGCCTTTTCCAGTGCCTCGCCACCCTCATAGTAAAGAATTTATTTCTAATACCCTATCTGAATGCTGCCCTTCTTCAGCTTAAAGCCATTCTCCCTTGTCCTATCACTACATGCCCTTGGAAAAATGTGTGGACTTGTACCCCTTGATCTTGCTTCTTACCCAAGGGGGGAGCAGCATCTCTTCAGCCTCAGCATGTGTATATCTGCACAAAAAGAGAACATACACCAACTGGCATGCAGTTTTTATTAGGAATGCCAGAAGCAATTCACTTGCATATGTGTGACCTAAAAAAGCCCAGACAAGCACACCACCTAAATAAATAAACAATGCCCAAAAAACTAACCAAACAACAATAACAAAAAAAAACCTAAAAAAATCCTTGGTTGGAGTTAGAGAGCAGGGAACTAGAAATTAGGCAGATGTGCAACATTTCAGTGCAGATGGCTGTAACCTCACATAGATTTTGATAGAGTTTTCCAGTTTTAGGGACAGTATTCTCAGGGGAGTACAGAATGCTTCATATTTTTCATTGTTTCCTTACCATGCTAAATGTTCTTTTTATGCTCAATAGACCTTGTTTTGCCTTCAAAGAAGAGAGGTCTAAGAGTGGGGTTTCCTCAATTTTATTCCTGTTCTTGCATGAATTTAGTACAGATTTACGTGTACTGAAATATTATGCTGTTTAAACACTTTAGAGAGTGTTCTAAAATAATCTCTTCATTGCTCATGTGTTTTCATCCCTGTGAAAACGAACAGTGAGCTAAGTTTGCTTTGCACATACAGATGATCTGTCTGCTTCAAATGTTCTGCTGAGGTTCTTCACTAAGTTAGATAAAATAAATTACTGTGCATGTCCACTGTTGTTGTTGAATTGCCAAGAAGTATACCTAAAGAACAGTTCTGAAACCTCTGCTTACCCTGTTTCTCGAATGAAGATAAAACAGGAATGAAACACAGTTAAACATCTGAAAAGGTCTGAAAAATATAAGGTTTCAGGTTTGATGGGTCTGTGGCTTAAATATGAGTATGAAATGTAGAGGAATATTTCAATAAATTCTGGCTTAAGTGAGTCTCAGTACTTTTTACCTGGACATTTTCACAGAATCATTTAGGTTAGAAAAGACCTCTAAGGTCCAATCCAGTCTTTGACTGATCCACCACCATGTCAAACAGACCTTAGCACTAAGTCCAGTTGTTTCTTGAACACCCCCATGATGTCCATCCTGAACCTCCCCTGGTGCATCATGAAACTCTTCGGTCTGGTAGCATTACACAAAAACATTCCCAAAACTTTAGTTCATCCAGAGTAAGTCCCTATACTCCTCCCATATTGAAAGACAGCTTTTGTTTATAATTCAGCTCATGCTGTGATTGTGTTTTTGTGTGTTGTGTATGTGCATATATAAAATTGTTTGAGATTATAACAAGGGTTCTGAGGGTCATGTAGCATTTAAAAGAACAGGAGAGCCTACGTTTTGTAGGTATAGTGGCTTACAGTTGTTGTAGTTTACTACTTTTCTGTCCTTAAAATATATGGAATTCAAGATATCCTAAGGCTAAACCACATGACTTTGCTAAGCTAGTACTTGATCTCCTCTGTACTTGTGCTTTTCAAGTATGCTTGGTAGACCAGGTCTTTACAGGTAAATGCTGCATTGTTTTATTTGGATTTGTTTGGTTTTTTTTTACTGTAGGAGTTCCACCTGGAATATGACAAACTAGAAGAAAGGCCTCATCTGCCATCAACCTTCAACTACAACCCTGCTCAGCAAGCCTTCTAAAGACTTCCCTTTTCTTGGGGTATGGCTGTCTCAGCACAATACTCAACATAACTGCAGAACTGATGTGGCTCAGGCATCCTGGTTTTAATTCCTTGAGGATCTGGCAATTGGCTCATGCGAAGGGTCACCATTTGAGGTCCTGCCTTACTAATTATGTGCTGCCCAACAACTAAATTTGTAATTGTTTTTCTTTAGTTTGAGCAGGGTCTGAATTTTTGTTTTTGTTTTCTTTTTGCCAGCAGACAAGCTTGGGTCTGTAAAGACAAGCGAGTACACTGACAAAAGTTTACCACTTAGTTTTCCAAAATGTAAAAACAAAAAAAAAGAAAAAAGACAAAAAATTAGACAACAAAATTTGCATTGTTCATTGTAGCACTATTGGTAATAAAAAATGTTTGTGCATTTTTATGTGAAGATCCTTCTCGTATTTCATTTGGAAAGATGAGCAAGGTTTGCTTCCTTCATTTTACTTCCCCTTCTGTCTTTGAAAGGCAGTTTTCGCCAAGCTTAATGCAAGAATATCTGACTGTTTAGAAGAAAGATATTGCCACAGTCTCTGGTTAGTTTCCAGAGTTGTGTATTACTGAGCTTCATCTTTCCAGAATGAGCAAAACACTGTCCAGTCTTTGTTACGATTTTGTAATAAATGTGTACATTTTTTTTAAATTTTTGGACATCACATGAATAAAGGTATGTATGTACGAATGTGTATATATTATATATATGACATCTATTTTGGAAAATGTTTGCCCTGCTGTACCTCATTTTTAGGAGGTGTGCATGGATGCAATATATGAAAACGGGACATTCTGGAACTGCTGGTCAGGGGACTACTTTGTCGCCCTGTGCACTAAAGGGCCAGATTTTCAGCAGCCAAGGACATCCATACCCAAGTGAATGTGATGGGACTTAAAGAAGTGAACTGAGACAATTCACTCTGGCTGTTTGAACAGCAGCGTTTCATAGGAAGAGAAAAAAAAAAAAAGATCAATCTTGTATTTTCTGACCACATAAAGGCTTCTTCTCTTTGTAATAAAGTAGAAAAGCTCTCCTCACTGCAGTGTTGACTTTGATTTGAGATTGTGAAATTATTTCTTCAACAATGAAAAATGGAAAAAAAATTCAAGTATTAAAACTATCGAGCTGTACAGTGGTTAAGACACTTGAAGAGTCTTTTTGCTGCTGACAAGTAAATTTATGAGAATTTAATATTCTTTTCCACAGTGAAGTTTCCATGGCCAAAAACTTTGGTTAACCTTGATTTCAGATCCCCTCTCTATAATAGCAAATAATTTTTAAAAAGATGGGTGGGTACCATGTCAAATGATAGAAAGAAAGATGCTTCAAGAATTCGTCACTTGGGAGAAGCTTGGGTTACAACTGATCACAGCTTCGTTCCATGTTGATGTTTTCCCACATAAAACAGAAATACATTTCATTTGGTGATCACTATTACTTGAACTTCCATATGCAAATAAACGTGAATATATACTGGTTCTGAAAATTTTAACTGTTCTGGGTAGAGAAAGAAAAACCTGAATTGTTGGGATGGTTCTCTTTTTCTCTACATATGATTGTCACTTCTCATTGAGTTGCCTCTGGTGATGCACATCATTGAAAAATACCTGAAATTACCAAAGCAGGAATAGACATGTTAGTGAATCCTGGGATTTTTTTTTTTTTTCAATTTTGACCCATTTTTCTGTGTAGTGCAAAAGCAGCTTGTTTGCATGTATTGAATTATGCTTGGAAATTGGACCATTAGTGGCCTTGCTGTGGTTCGTATCAGGTGTATGGCAAATTTTAAATTCTGAACTTTTTTAATATCTATTTTAAGATGGTAAACATGAAGCTATAAGCCTGTTGATTATATTTTTTCTATTATTAAAGCAAAGATTTCCCAGCTTGAAAGAAGAATGGTTATAATCCATATAACTAACACAGCTGAAGAAGATGGTGGCTTTTTTTTCCTCAAACCAAAGCAGGTTCAAACATATAAATTTATAAATTTTCAGAACGATAATTTTCCAAAGGTTTGGGGGTTTTTTTTTGGGGGGGTGGGGTTTGGTGGGTTTTTTTGGTTTGGTTTGGTTTGCGGTTTTTTTGTTGTTGTTTTGTTTTTTGGGGTTTTTTGGTTTTTTGTAAGGATTCATGAAGTGATATTTCCTTCTTCAAATCAAATGTAATTATTTCTCATGTCAGGGAAATTAACAGCATATGGTAAAGGGACCACGATCAATTACATTAAAATAGTAAATACCTATGACACTTTAAAGCAACTAAGCTGAAACTGGGAACATAAGTTTTCCCAAAAAGTACTTGATGATACAGTTGTATTCAACTGCCCAGCCTTTCAAAAACGTGAAGTATCTGATTTTGGAAAACTTCTCACCTGTGAGCATGGAGCTGGTGCTTTGCTCCTTCCAGGTGGAAGAACAGCCTGGCTCTCATTTATCAATTAAATAAGCATATATGGAGACTTTAAAATCTGTGAATATTACACTCTGGGTTGAAGCAAGAGAAACATATAAACAGACAACGAGATGTAAGGTTGAAACCACTTCTTAACTGATACCATATTAATTTCAAAAATTGAAAAAAATAACATACAGCTTTTGTTTAGTGAAAGGAAGAAAACCTCAGCCCTCAGTTACATATTCAGGTGGCAAATGGGTGACTGAATTCCCCTGCAGATTTTCAGCCTGAAAGTTAAGGTCTGAGGCTTATTTGATACGTTTTTACATTTCACTAACATTATAAATAGGGAGATACTGGAGTGCTGGTTTTGCAATACCTTTATTTGAGCTGGGTGTTCTTCCCCCTAACTAGTTTTGTACAGCAATGCGCAAGGTAAGTTTTGAGTAGAAGACCCAATGTTCTTGGAAAGAAGACGTATTCCTGTTTCTGGCCTGTCCAACATGCTTTCATAGTCCTTATTGCATATTGTTCACAAATCTTTATTGAATAGTTAGCTCCACTTTCCCTGAAAATCCCCTGCTTTCAACTTCCAGGGTTAACCTAAGTTTCACTGATTTAACGACATCTGGTATTGTAGAAGATACTTCATATTTTAACAATTGTTACTCAAACCACCCTGCTTGTGGAAAAATTAAGTACACTAGAGAGTCATGTAGGAAAGGTTTAAGGATGCTCCCCTGGGGTGTTAAAAATGAACAAACAGAAAAATCAGCCTCCTCCACCTTAGTGCCTGCTGCCACAAATACGTAAGCACATGAGAACCTTCATGGGCTTGATTAATCTAATTGAAGATCCAAGTAATCCAGGGAAGCCTGCAGATACTCACACAGGTAAAAAATATTTTTTCACGTGGCTGTGAGCTTCAATGAAGTGTCAACTGCACCTGTGTCAGGATTCACACCTGACCACACCACTCCCTTATGGCTGTGACATTTCTACACTACAAAGATGTATGATCGTGTCACTTGGCTGCATGGCGTGTCTGAAATCCTTTCTGTCCCCAAGCCAGTACTTCTTGTACTCGTTTGTTTCCTTTTTACAGTTTCCATAAAAAAAGGGAGAATGTACCCAAATAAGAATTTGTGTGTTGTAGTCAGATGCAAGATTTTTGCAGTCTTGAGGGACTGTTTCTGTTCACCATGAGGAGACCAGAAATAGTCTTTGGCATGACTGAGGCAGTGCTGGGAAACAGAGGTATGTGGGGCCATCAGCTTGGTCCTGAGTGGCTCCTAAGTCGCCATGGCTATGGAAGAAGGCTGTCCATCTTCTAAATACCATATGAAGTGACTAGTCTCCTAAAAGAGACTTTCCCCCTGCACCCTCTGAGTTCCTGGTAACTTCCAATTTAAAATGCTTCCATGGCTGGACACTGAATGAAACAAAAAGGAAAAATTGGTTGCTATCTGTCACACTCAAGAAAAACCTCTAAATGCACAGCTGCCCTCCTAAGCGTGGGATAGCTAGACAGTGCTTTTGGTTTAAGATCCTACATACAATTGCTATTAAAGCCAAATTTCAGTGTGCTTGGTTTTCAAGTACCTTTTCATTGCGTCCATCAAAATTTGCCACTGCCCAAAATTAATGCTATTAGAAGTTGAATTCTGGTAATGCAGATTGGATTGAGAAGTTAGTCTGGATTGACCACTGATGCTTTTATTTTCATATGTAGTATGTGAATTAAGGTCTTTTTTTTTTTTTCTATGACAAGCATGCATGCTCTCATTTCCATAAACCTGAAAGCTTCCAGTACATTAAAAAGACCTGAGGAAATGCAGCTGAATAACTTGCTTTAAAATTTTAGCTTTAATCGTTTCAGTAGCTTTACCACTTAAAATCACTTTACTGTTAGAGGTAAACTTTATTTTTTTGGAAGTAATGTTAAAGCACATTGAATAATAGTTTTGGCTGTTACTGATTCAGCTCACTTCTGGATTAGCAGTGCTAACCAAGTTTGTGTATTATTTTTCTAGGCTTCAGTTTCTCATTTGCATTTTATGCTGTCTTCTTGGTATTAATGAGCTTACATATGTGGGTATATGTCAGGTTTTTCCTGCTGAAACTACTAAAATAATTCTCTGTAAAATCACATTTTGAGCTCTGGTTTAGCAAACAATCCAGTGAAGTAACCAGTTTTCATGATTGGACCATCCTGCATCACTGTAAACAGACCTGATGAGGAGCACAAGGAAGGCAGCTGTCCCAGAACTGCTCTGGTGTACGCATTGATGAACCTCTGTGGAAATCCTTCAGTATTCTCTAAGCTCTTAACTAAGGGGTTGGTTTGGTTGTTCCAGAGATCTCTCTTGCCTTAGAAGGCCGGTTTACTTTCTGGTGGACATCACAGTATTGGTTTTTAAAAGGTGTTCTCTTGTTTATACAGATATTTGCTTTTGGAAAAGGCAGTTCATTACTGGCACTTTGCTGGAAGAGGTGCAGTCAGCCCCCCAAGGAGCAGCACTAGGCCTGTGCAAGGAAGCAGGGAGGTGTGAGCCTGGGTGGGTGTGGTGGCAGAGCTGCACTGTGGCTGCCCAGCTCCAGGTGCCCGACCAGGGCAGAGGTGTGCTCAGCACTGGCTGTACCAGGTGGGTCAGTTGGCCACAGGTAAGGCTGTCCCTTGGCTCTGGGGCAAGGAAGGGCCCAAAAGAACAGGCAGCAACCTGTTCTGCTGTTGAAGTTTTCATACAGACATTGAACTTCATATGCCAGCTTTCTCAACCCTGGTAGCTCCTGGTACAGCCCGTGGTCCTGGAGCCATCATCCCCACTCCTGCCCTCAGCACGTGACAGCAGAGCTAAACTCTTCAGGGCCCCTTTACTCTGCTGCAATGATCAGGCATTGATGATAATTTTTCACTTCCAATTGATCCAAACAGACTTTGAGTCTTGACTGAGTCTTTGTGCAGAAGTTCAAAATCTATGAGATCACCTGGTGAACGCTAAGGTGAATGCTAATCCCAGTTATAATGCAGCTGTGGATGATGTAGGGATTGGATGCACACAGGAGGACTAATTCAAGGTTGCTCTGTCACCCAGTGAGCTATTGCCTTAATTTCCATCTGACAGCATTTCATTATGTCAAGGGATTGCAGGGAGTTGAACCAAGTATGGAAGGCCAGCCGTTCAGGAGGTAAAACAGAAATAAGCTACAGCTCATTTACACTGAGAAACCAGAGCTGGAGCTTCCCTTTCAGGTGGTAAGTGGCCAATTGACCTGATTATAATTTTATTTTTTATATTATGAAAGCTCTATGCAACAAGTCTCCACCATTAGAGACTGCTGTCGCCACAAGTGCTGGCAGCCAAACCTGATGATGGGAGTGGATGAATAGAGACAAGGACTAAGCAAGATGAGTTCAGTTTCTAGTATAAACACCTATAGCAGGTTTAAGTAAAAAACACATAATCCCGGACTTTTTCAGAAACCCTTTGATAATCAGGGCAGGCTGCTGCAAAGCACCTGAGAGGAGTGTGGTAGTGCACTTGTGCAAGCAAGGACAGTATTTACATCCATCTATATTCATGGCACAGTGTGGAATCTTAATAGCCTTCCTGCCAAACCTTGCTCAGTAGTCCGTTTGGACAACTTATGGATCAGCTTAATTTATAAAAGTTTGACGTTACATTCTGCAGTGGGGAAGTGATTGAAATAGGAAAGTGCTATTTCCCGAATTTTTTCTGTGTTTCTGTACCTTCTTGTCTGCTGTGTCATCAACTTCAGCTCTCAGCTCTGAGGCTTATATTTTGTTCTACCTAATTGCCTGTGGTAAAGATGACAGAATGCAAATGTAAGTACTGCATATGGTATTTTGGCACCAAAGAGCTTGTGTTGCCACAGGGGGAAATGCTGGGTAATAACCAAACTTAATTTGCCAAACAAATATATTTTCTTGAATCAACTTCTTTTCTTGCAAACCTGCTTGGAAGAGAGTACTTCTTAGGGAGAGCCTTCAAAGGTCAATACCTTCCTGTTCAATGCAATCCCTGTATGTGACAGATAGCTATTATCTTGCTTATCTGTTATCTATCCCTGCTGTGCAGATGCTGGTTTTGGAGCTGGCCAGAACACTTTACCCTGCACCCTAGAAAGGTTAACAACTGTTTTATTCCCATTATGTCCCTTCTCAATTAATAAGGTGAAAATAGAAGCAGCCTTTTCACTTGTAGATATTTAATTCCTTTAATTTCAATTCAGTTTCCTCTTCTGTGCATAGAGACCTGGCAGACTTTTGATGCCTGAGGGTACTAAACAGGACTTTACACAAGAGCTCCACGACTTAACCAAGCCAGTGGTGAGATGTTGCCTTAGAGGGGGTCCACAATGCAGCCAGAGGATCCCACCCACCCACTCATCCTCTTCTAGATATTGTACATCGCATGATGGTACCCACTATTAATCCGGACTAGCCCTCCACACAGCAAATCTGCAGGGTCAGATAATCCCGTTGCAAACTGTCCCGTTCCACCCCCGGAGAGCCCTGAATTAGGTCAGACGGGATTAAATTTGCATTTTATTTATTTATCTATTTCTTTTTCTTTTTCTTTTTTTTTTTTTCGTGCTGGTTACACGCGCAGTCAGCCTCGGAGGAGGCGGGGAGGGAGGCGGGGAGCGGCGGGAGCTTTAGCCGATGGCAGTGGCCGATGCCCGGCGGCGGATGCCAGCGGCAGCCGGGCCATGGCGAGGAGCCGGGCGGCTTACGAGTACACGGAGGCGGAGGACAAGAGCATGCGGCTGGGTTTCCTCCTCATCGCCGCCGGCTTGCTTTCCCTCTTGGGTCTGGGCTGTTGCTGGCTTCGGCCGGCGCTGCAGGAGCGGGGCGGCGGCGGCTCCGCCAACTGCACGGTGCTGGCGGTGCGGCAGCTGGGGGAGCGCTTCGCCTGCACCTTCTCCTGCGGGGCCGCCTGCCGCGGCACCGCCCGCTACCCCTGCCTCCAGGTCCTCGTCCGCACCTCCCGCTCCTCCGCGCCCGCCCTGCTCCATGAGGACGAGCGGCAGCTGCGCACCAACCCCAAGGTGAGACCCCCGCACGCCCTGCTCTCCCGAAACGCGGGGCCGTGGTCCTTTCGCCCTCCTGGCGGCCGCCCTGTGCTCCGTGCGGGGCTGTCTCTTCTGGGAGGTACGGGGTGGTAAGTGAAGGAGGGGAGCATCCGTCCGAAATGCTGCTCTGCTTGTTGCTTGTTGTTCAGCAGAAAGTATAGTATATGTCTATAGTGTATATCTATTAACATACTATACACTCTACATCTGTATTCATATGCTGTGTTTCTATATAAGTGTGTGTGTGTTTGTATTTATATATAGCATAGTGTAACATACCGTGTATAATGTATAGTATACTGTATAGCGTATTGCACTGTATGTCCTGTGCTTGGTATGATATGCACACACGCTCTCACACTCCGCGGCCAGCCCCATTCCCGGTCCGTCCCGCCCGTGTCCGGAGCGCAGCTGGCGGACGGCAGCGCAGGGAGAGCAGCGGGGGCTCCGCTGCCGCTCCCCGGCCCGCCCCGCCGGAGCCCCGGGACGGGACGCAGGGGGGGAGACGAGGAGAAGCTCCTGCTGCCGCCGGAGGGCTGTCTGCTCGGGCTGTCTGCTCGGGCTGTCTGCTCGGACTGTCTGCTCGGGCACTGCCCGCTGCCGCTGCCTTGCGCGTCCGGAAGGGTGGAGGACTCGGCAGTGCCGCTCCCCAAAGCGCACGGAGTGATGCTGATGGAGCTGCTGCTGGCGGGGCGCTGGGGAAGGGGCTGCACCAAAACAGAAGTTTCCTCCGTGCTGTTTGGATTCTTAAACCCCTCCATCAGCCACACGAAAAAGGACTAAATGAAGAATTCGTGAAAGTTACATCTTCCAGCAAACTGGGGAAGTCTGAAAGCAATGTGTGACTTGTTCTTTCTCTTTCCTTAAAGGCAGTTATTATGCCTTCTCCTTTTTTTCTTTTTATGCTGGGTAAAGATGGCCTTGACAGCATGCACTTAAGCAGAGGAGATCTTATTAAGCAGATTGAAGAAGTAACAAAATGTGTCGGAATCCTCCTACTCCTGAAGGAACTTGAAATAGGGAGTATACTGGAGAAGGAAATGTCAGCTCTTTGATCGAGATGTGGATGTAACACAGCGCCAAGGGCCATGCTAAGCACGATGCAGGGGTCTGTTTGCAGGGGCTGGGAAGCGTGCTTGGGTGTCCAGTTGGGATGTGCAGCCTCACATCTCCTCAGTCATACTTGTGCTGGTGTGCTCTGTCCCTTTGAAGGCAGGTTAAGTTTCACACTCAGAGTTGCTTTCGTCACCTTGGCGGCTTGGAAGGGTGGTTGGGGTAAAAATCAGCAGAGTAAGTAGCAGGATGATAAGTCTGATTTAGATTAAATTGTTGGCACCGCTCAGAAGTGATGAGTGATTGAAGCTGCAGTGCTGGATGGAGCCTGATTGCAAAGCAGATGAAATGTTGGCCTGTGAGGGACCTTTGCAAATCTTTTCCCGGGAGTGCTGCTGCCAGGCTCCCTTTGGAGAGGACTGTGGTGCCAGAGGTGTGCCAGGAGTGCCCTAGCTGTCCAAACTGCTGGACTTCTCTAAACATCTCTCCATTTTCAGGTGAGCAGAGGGTAACTGGTAAAATGCAGAGAAAAGTTGCCCTTTTGATACGGGGTGATGATGAGGCTCTCCAGAGGGTGCAGTGTGGGTGTCCCCAAGCATGGCCCTATGGCTCTGCTGTGGCCATCTCCAGCAAGGCTGGGAGCTGAGAGATGGAAGGTGGGAGGTGAGTGCTGATTGCCACCAGAGTGCCTGGGCTCAGCAGCTCTGGCAGCATCCACAGGCTCAGCAGCAGCTTTCAGACTGGAATGCAACTGTAACACCTTTCTGAGTAGTCCAAGTGTTTCATTTTGTTCTGGTTTTGCTACTTGACCCCATTTTTTTCTGCCTTTCTGGAAGTGTGGTGGAAAGAGAAGAATTGCACCTGCCCAGGGACTGAATTGCAATTGCAGGGGGGTACTCTGAGCTTCAGAAGTAATGCCTGTAAATGTCACTCAGAAAACTATTTTGGTTTAACAATTAATTTTGTGTTAACTCTTAATAAGAAAACAGGGCTGTTGGCAGTGTGTGATACTTTCTTGCTTTTACACATATAATCTGTTTTCTTTACATTCCGTGTTGTATCTTTAGGTGTGCACTCTTTACCCTGGGATACTGATTGCTGAGGATTAAATCTGATTTACCAGACATGACCAAGCAGATAGGATGCATTTTTTCATGTAACTGGTAGTAATTGAATTTATCTCAGTGGAAAACTGTGTATAAAAGAGAGTGCTCTAGTTATTTTCCCTACTTTTACACTATGCTTCCTTGTGTTCGTGCACTTAGACATACATACAGCATGTTAATCAGTTCAAACTAGACAGAAGAGATAAAAAAGACCGATTTTGTTTTGAATAGTTTTAAAATTCTACTATCTGCTTAATTGCTTCTCTTTATAGGGTAGCAATTTTTCCCTGTATATCAATAGTGTGGAAAAGGCATAGTTCATGCTCCTTATAACACACTGTACTAAATCAGTGGGCAGCTTTACTTCCCCCCCCCCCNCCAAATCCCCAGTGATTGATTTTGATCAAAAATCTTTTACTTTCTGTTGTAGAGTGGGCTGACAGATAAACATATCACAGGTGTGAATCTGTCTGTTCTAGTGAGGAAAAACCTTCTTCTAGATGCAGGAAAAAATTTTTTTTCTTCTCTTACTTTCTAAGATAATCACATCATTGTACAGCTCAGGATTCATTTTAGCTCTTAAAAGATTATACAGCTGGGTCAGAGTTAATCCAGGAATGTATATATAAAGCACCGGACATGATTACATTTGTGTTCAGTCTGAGCGATCTGTGGATTTCTTTCTTTTTTTGTTTTTTTTGATTGCTGTCTCAGAGGAAGAAATTTATTGGAGTGACAGTAGTCTTTCTTCAGCTGCCTTGATAGCAATAATAATCTCTGAGAGAAGGGTTAAGCAGGATTAATTCCAAAGTCAATTTGTCTCTATCACTCTCCAGCCGTTGGGTACGTCAGTGGTGCGTACAGCCAGCGCAGGGACCAGGCCATAGCTCTGCCTGGGGAAGATGACTGGAGCTGTCAGCTGCTGTAAAGGTCTGCTCTCTGGCTTTTTAGACATTTCCCTTTCTACATCTGCAGTCAGGTGTAGGGCTGGAAGAAGTTGCCTCCTGTTTTGCCAAAGAAACTTTTAAGGGAGTGACTGGTAAGGCAGATGTTAGCAGCTGTGCAGCAGGTTCTCCCCGTGCATCCCTGGGCAAGGGAGCAAACCAGCTGCTGCCTCTTGTCTGCACTCCACACCTACCCACGTTCCTGTCACACTGCTCTGTGTAAGGGCTCCACTTGACAGGATGATGTACACTTGCAAACAGAACTGGGCTGAATTTTTGGACTCTCTTAATATGACCCATGGCAGAGGAGGTTTCATAACAAAACATAACTTCACAGTAATTTTGTGAGAGTCTGGTGTCTCTGGTGAGGCATTCAGATCTGTGTTTGGGCTGGTACCTGTGACAGGCAAACTATGCAGATGCTGCCTAGCAATTCCTCTGGAAGTGGACCCAGAGGCCATGGAGAAACCCTGTCACCCACTAGTCTCACCTGGAGCACCACTCCCTGCCTCGAATCTCTGGGAGGGGTCATGGGTTTGATCACTCCTGATGGGTTGTGCTGCTGATGATCATCTGCACTGACAGATGCAGGTGAAACCAGACACGGTGCTCAGCTCCAATTCCCTCAGGACACTCAGCTGGGAAGGGGCAATTTTTTGTACTGATGGAGCGAGCCCACCTGCTCATGTCCTGCCCCAGTGGGATGGTTGTGGCAGCACTTCCTCCCTTCCATGCCATGAAGGTAACCCAGTAGTGAATGGAGGCACACACAAAGTTAGGAGAAGCTCATGTATTTCTTGGTGTGGTGGTTTGACCCTGGCTGGACTTCAGGTCCCCACCCAAGCTGCTGTGTCACTCCTCAGGTGGAGAGAAAATATAACAAAAGGCTTGTGGGTTGAGATAAGGACAGGGAGAGATCACTCACCCTTTATTGTCATGGGAAAAATGGACTTGACTCAGGGAAATTAATCTGCTTTATTGCCAATTAAATCAGAGAAGGGTACTACATAAATAAAATAAAATCTAAAAATGCCTTTCCCTTACCCATCTTTTCTTCCTGAGCTTAACTTCACTCCTGATTTTCTTTACCTCCTCCTTCCCACTGGCACAGAGGGACAGGGAATGTGGGCTGTGATCAGTCCATCACACATTTGCACTCCTTCCTCTTCACACTCTTTCCCAGCTCCGGTGTGGGGTCTTTACCACAGGACACAGTCCTCCACTACCTTCTCCAGTGTGAGTCCTTCCCAAGGCTGTAGTTCTTTATTAAGTGTTCCAGCATGGGTCCCCCATGGGGTCACAGGTCCAACCAGGACTCTGCTCTCATGTGAGCCTTCCTTTGGGCATCCCTTTGCTCTGGTGTGGGGTCCACCATGGGCTGCAGCTGGATCTCTGCTCCAGCACGTGCTGTGGGGCTTTGCCACACCAAACAAATGGTACATACTCTGTCCCACAGATCACCAGGAGCTGGGAGGATGGTCCTCCATGTGTCACTTGGAATGAGTTTGAAGTCTTGCTCCTGAATTATTTTGGTTTGTCTTCTATTGGGCTGACTTTCTTCTGCTTTGGGCTGGGATGTCTCTTTGTATTTGAAACTTTCTTGGGCAGGAATTGATATTTGAAAAGCATGAAATGCAACTGGAGCTTAAATGATAGTCAAGTGTTCATGCATCTGTTCTTTCTCTGTGATATGGAAGAATATCTGCCCACATGAAGGGTTCAGAGGGACCAGGAATCTTCCCAGGCATCTGCAGGGGTACTGAAGTGGGACAATCCAGCAGCAAACACAGATACAAATCCTACAAACCCTTGGTATAAAGATGAATTAGCTGTTCACTGATATTTTTACTGGTGTCCTAGCTTGCTTTCCATTGACATGTTTATGTTTTGACACCAGTATTTCATGCCATGTCTTGTGAGGGAGGACTACAGGATTAATGTTTCAGAAGCTGCCTATTGCCAAAGTGGAAGTTATTTCACATTCATCCACCAACTCACAGCAGCAAATATTGTGAGGATATGATTCCCTTTTATCTGCCGGCTGGATGTGCTTTGGAGGGCGATGGAGCTGGTCAAGCAAAGTGCCCTAGGAGTGTGCTTGGGAGGCTGAGCAAAGAGAGATCCACCTGGGTTGGAAAGGGACAAAAAGCACCTTGGGTTGGTGGGGACTGTGCTGGCATCTTGGGGAGGCAAACAAGCACCAGTGTTTGTGCAGCAGCTGGTATGTTCACACTGGGATTGCACCTTGGGTGTTCTCTGTGGTTTAAGGCCTTTGTCCCATTGAGTTGATGTTTCAGGGGAGCCCTGGGATATTTGGACAGGGACCACTCCTCTCTTCAAGGCTGTTAATCCTCAACAGGCTGAAGCAGCGAGGACACATCAATTTAGGTGCCTCCTTTGTGTTTCCCACATGAAGATAGAGGCAGAAATGTATCCAGCATGCTTCTGTCAACTGGGATTACTTGTGCAGAGAATGGTGTGAAGTTTGAGTTATGGAAAGCATTCACTGTTGTGCCCAGCCTCCAGGTGTCCCTCCATAGGTACTGGCAGTACTCCCATACACTGTCTTACATTGGCATGGGAAAATACAGAAGTGTTGCCTGGAGAAACTGTCTGTGGGCCCCTTCACATCTTCCAAACCAAGAAAAATCCCTGCCCTGAGAAACTCAGTTTTTAATATCTTTATATTGAGCTAACAGCATGGGCACTGATGGGAAAAAATGTGAAGTACTGTGTGATGAAATGTCCTGGGAGACTGTTAAAGCTTGATACTTGCCTGACCAGATGGACATCTCCTGCAAAAGAGACCTCTTTGGTTGGTTCTGAGCCTGAAACTCAGGATGGGCTAACCAACAGCTCACCAGGTTATGAACTTTGTGAAGGATTCAAGTCATATTTTGTGGGGGTGGAAGAGAAAATTTAACCAGGACTGGTGGGGCAGTTGCATTTTCATAGCAGAGAGCAGCAGTAGGTTCAGCCAGCAGAAAGAAACATTTCAGAGAATAGAGGAAATATGTGTATTGGAACCATTAACAGAGGAATAGGAGTTCTGAGATAGCTGGGTGAATTTAGGCAAAATGTCTATTGGTACTTGGCTATTTTTCCTAATTCTGCATTTTGCACGCTGGCTAAATACTGGCTGGTTTGGGAGCTCTTTCTAGAGCCCCTAAAAGCTGGAGCTGCCTCCAAGCTGGGGGCTCGGGAAGAGCCAGTGGTGATTACAGTCAGATGTAGGCAGTGAGTGCTCAACTTGTGGGATATGGAAATGCTCCATGAAGGAAAACAGAGTGGAGGATGTTGGAAATGCTGGACCCCAGGCCAAGCAGGGAGGAGGGGACCAGCTGGGATATGCAGCATGTTGGTGCTGTCAGGGGTTCAGAGCAGAGCCAGCAGTGCTCTCAGGTGTCTTTCTGCCAAATTTGCTGACTCTGCCCAGCTGCTGCACAGATGTGTTTATACACTGGGAGTATGGAGGAAAAAGGGGGGTGTTTGATGCTTCCAAAGTGGACAATCAGACCAAAAGTCTGCTGACAAAGGAATATTATCTAAGATGGCAATAACAGTATGTGATAAATCCTGCATTCTGGTTTCTGAAGTAGAGTAGTGTTGCTGCTCATTTCTGTCCTTCATCACCAGTGGGACAATCCTTGTTCAGGGTCCTGTGAACAGGGAACTAAAGGGAACTCTGTGCCATGGCAACAGACAGGAGTCCATGTGAAAATGGAGATCTTTGCATGTGGAAAAGGTTGCAGATTCTTTCATTCTGAAGCATGCAAGACACTGGCAGCAACTGCAGGTGCTGAAAGAAGTGGTCAGATTTTACATGATGAGGGGAATAAAATGCTGACATTTCTCCTTTGCCCTTGGAATGGCGAATCCTCAAGCTGTTGTATGGTGAGCATGGACTTGTAGGTCTGTACATCTTAGGTATAGTGTGCAGCTAGGGGCAAGGTAGGTGCCTGTGAAACCTCAGCAGAAGGAGAGGAAGCACTCACTGGGCACAGTGGGTCAGGGTGATCTTTATTCTCATGTTAGAGAAGGTATCACTCTCTTTGCTCTTACTGCCTTCAGGATACTGTGGAGAAATTAATGTTGTGATCATATCTGGGCCCCCCTTTACAGGCTTCCCACCCCCTTCACCTCCTGCTTCTTCACCCTTCCTAAGTAGGAGGCTTTTTAGCTACCTTCCGAGTCACACTTTCTTCTGTTTGCTGCTCCCACTTTTAAAAGAATTAAAATTCAGTGTGTGCACCTGGAGCCTTGGTGTCCATACATTCTTCAGGGTGAAAAGCGTCTGCGTTGTGGGAGGATCAGTTAAGCCGTGCTGCTCAGTGTGGTTCGACACTTCCTGTTGTGATCTCCTATATGGATGCCTGGTAAAAATGAGAGGGACTGTGCTTGGACACTGTACTCTGATAGTGCTGACACTTGATTCAGCGCACTGTTTGTTTTCTGTTGTGGAACTGCTTGTGGCTAGGAATTTAGGGTGGTGTGTCAAAGACTCAGAAACAAGGTTTCTGTGTGTGTGTGACCTGAAGGGGAGCCTCTGAAAGCCCAGTCCCAAGGGCACCGAGCTGGGGGAGGGATTTCCCGTGATTTCTGGGCTTTGAAGCAGATGTCCGAGGGTGAGATGTGCAGATAGCTCAGCTGCATGTTAAACTCTCCTTGACTTCTGTACAGCAGAAGCTGATGCTAAACTTTCCTGCTGAAGCAGGGCTGTGAACTTTTTTCTTCTTTCCTTGTGTTGTAACAGTGAAAGAATACCTTATTTTATCTGTGGACATTAGCCAGGTGTCCCAGCATCTGGGAAAGCTTGCTGGACTCTGGATTATTTATTAGCATGATATTTAACAAACATTGTGATTATGTGCCTCTTTGAAAACCAGAAGTTATTCAAATCCAATCCATGCAGCTGGCTAGGAATACATCAAAATGAAATGGTCATCTTCACATCCATCATGCCAAATCCCAAGATGTTATGATGTGGTTTGGTTTAAGAGTGGAACAAACATGGCAAAACCTTTATTTTCTTTCTGAATGCTACTCTATTCTTATCCAGTACCTGCACAGAATAATTAGCAATTGAAGTTCAGCTAATATTTCTTTTCTGTTTCATTGGATCTTTTGTTTATTATTCCCTGTCCATTTCAGTCATACTGGTATCATGGGGAAATCACAGAGAAGTGATGCCCTGCGTTCTTGAGCACAGCAGTAACTCTGTTTTGCAATGTGTCTTGGCAGTGCTCATACATCCCTCCCTGTGCAAGAGACGATCAGGAGAACTCTGAGAACGTCACGTACAAGCAGAAATACTGGAAAGAGAAAGTGGGTTCTCAACCATTTACATGCTATTTTAACCAGCACTTGAGGTGAGTAATCTCTCTTTGGCTAGGCAGGAGTGCTTCTGCATCTGCTTAACAGCTGTCCCTTGGTTCTGTTTGAAAATAGATATAAATACATGCATATGTATACACACACACAGACACCCCCCTCCAGAGCCATGAGGTTTATTACACAGAGCTCAGTGCACAACTTTGCAAGACAGCTCTGTTGATGAAAAGAAAATATACAGAAAGGAAAGAAATATTCTTACTACTTGGAATAAAAATATAAAACTCTGGGAAAAGTTTTCCTTAAAACATGCAATTTTTATGGCAAACAGCATCTTGGCTTGTAACACTCAAATGATAGATTTCTGGTGTGGATATTAACACTCCTTTCCTCCACAGAAAAGAAACCCTACTGTGTTCATGGAAGAAAAGGGGAGATCAGTAAATGCTACACATGAACTCAGTAATTGTGTTCATAGAGGATTAATGGATCAAATATTTGCCATAAACAGCAACAGAACTGCCAGGTTTCATACATACTTGCAGAGTAGAAAGTTGTAACCTAAAGCCCTTCTGAAGTTGTAACCCCTTCTGTTTCAGTTCTCACTTTTACTGCCAGTGTTGATGTGACTTCCGTGTGTGTGGGAGTGATGTGTGGTTTCCTTCCTTCCTTCAGCAAAGAAAGGAGAGGGAGTCCTTTTTCCTGTCTCTTTCTCATGGTGATATGCCAGGAAATAAAAGTAACGTGGCTGCAGGAGGAGGTTAGTCCTATCCCACAAACACTTGGAAGTTGAATAGATGAGGGAATAGCTCATGACTTGCAGCTGCCATTCAGGGCTCAGTGTGGGAGTGTTGGCCCCACATATTTAAGTTCAGAAAGACAAACAGGAGGAAAATGGATGGCAGGCAGATAAATGCCTGACACCCTTGTGAGTGTCCTGCTGAGTGCCTTGGGGACTTCAGGTTTGTCCTAGGCTGGCCATAACAGGAGAGACTGTAGACCCAGCCAGCATGTCCAGGATGAATTTGGTGTTCCTGGTTAACTCTTTACAGAGGGACACCACCAAAACTTGGTAGCAACATTTTTTCCTTTAGAGGGGAGGGAAACATTGCTTACAGCATGTGGAGGTTAAAACTTACAACACTGTTTGATGACATCAGACCTGTCAGGACCTTCTTAGGGGTCTCTGGTCCACAAGGTGCCAATGCTTGGATCTGGTAACCAGGAGCAGAGTTATGATCAGGGTTTTCCCAGGCAGCCAGGTGTTGCCCCTTCCTTGTACTCCTGAGAGCTGGGACTTTCAGCACTCGCTGCCCAAGTGAGCAGGAGAGTTCAGAAACATGGGATTGTCTGCAGGACAAGTCATGGTTAGAATAGATCTAAACTGGTGGGAAAAGGATGATGTGGAAGTTAAATTTTTTAGTCAGTGGAGAGAAACAGGAACAGAACGTAAATGCCTGATACAAATCAGATGTCAGGAGATGTTTATTTCTGTGATATAAGGGTATATAGGGTCCAGAGCTATGTAAGCTGATTCTCACATTAGATTTTGGTGAAGAAAAGACAAAGTTTTTCTGAGGCTGCATGCTGCCTAGAGTCTGACTTTTATGTAAGCTGGCACTGAAGAATTGCACAGCACTCAGGAAGGGTTTTTTTCCCTAAAGGTGCTGAATCCTGTACTGCTAAAAGTTCTTGCCAGCACAATGACTGCCTTGAAACACTGCCTTTTGCTGATCATACAGCAATTCATACACAGTATCAGAGAGGCTCGCTGCCAGAGATACTAGAAGATAGTCTAAGCCGAAATGTGTACACCATCTATTTTCTTCTGGAGATCGCAATGAGCCTTGGGAGATAAGTTCTGCTGACTAGGAATGTGCTTGCTTGGGTATACTTTTAGAGCAATGATGACTAAGCAGCCTGCAAAGCAGTAAAAAGAACCCATAACAAACTGAGGGAGAAATCTGTTCCCTTCAAAATAGAAGTGTGCATATTTTCTGACAATATTTTTTTCACTGTGTGGATAAGCTAACTGTTCTCTGCCAGTCTGTGCAAAACATAGTAAACAGTTCCTTAGAGAATGTAGTATTTGTAATATTAATACTCCCTCTTTTGAAACAGCAGAATAAAATTCTAGGTGAATATACAGGCAATGAATGAACATCATCTCCTTTTCATCGAATTTACTTCATTGTCAGAACTATTGCTGCATGCAAAGTGCACCGTTGGGTAACACCTCCCTTTCAGTTTGGTGGTTTCAACAGGTTTCTTTGAAAAGATGAAAACAAGGGATGCCATTCTTAATAGTTCAAAGTTATACAAAAAGGATGAGAAGCAGACTTGGCAATTTTGACCATTCTTAGTTACTGTAAATCAAATTGCCCAGCAAAATTAGCTGCATGACTTATTAGCTGCCTTATCTTGGGGAATCAAAGTGCAGCTTGTCTTGGAGCTCAGTGCTTTACTGAAGAGTGAGGTTTTGCTTTGCCACTGTAGGCACTTAACTTTAGTGTCCTACTCATCTCTGACAAGCTTTGGGACATTCAAGCTGCATGGGGAAGTTGGTTTCTGGATCTCTGGTGAAGGTGTCTGTCTGTGACGTGATGATTCCCCAGTCTGAAGGAAGTGCAGCACAGCGGAAACCAGCCTTCAGTGCTCCAGACTTTAAAGTAAAGGACAAATTCAGATGAAATTCTCAGGCTGTTGCCAAAGGTTTGAGAAGGTACAGAACTCTAGGGCTTTGGTATTCTGGATCTCACACCGAGTGTCCCAGGGGTCTGCACCTATGACCTCATGCAAACCAGAGCCCCAGCTGCATGCCCTAAAGTGGGAGGCCTGCAGGAAGAGGCAGAAAGGGGGATATCCTTTATTTCTTCGTGTTCCAGGTCTCATTGACATCTACAACAAGAACAAAGAGAGAGAAACTAAGATTGCTATGAGCTCACACCTCACTGTCTCATGCCATGTTGAGACAGACAGAATAACCTGTGTCAAGTAATTTCTAATTAATGGATGATTTATGTGGTGTTATTGCTTGTTAACTCTGGGCTTGTCCCACATGCAAGAATGCTCTGTATTTCCTTTGCTGTGGCACAGCAGATGAGCCAGCCATGCTTTGAACTCCTCTGTGTTTGCTGCAGGATGCTGTGCACAAATTCATCAGAGATTTGAAGAGCAAACCCCATCAAGTGATTAGTGACGACCTGTATGGTTTTGGGGTGCCCTGCAGGGTTCTCACTTATCTCAGAATAATTATGTGTGTAAGGCAAGGGTGCTCAGGTAGTAGGGCTGCTCATCCATAAAATGTTGGAACACAAATCTTGATTTTCTCTGTTACTTCACAGTTTTCTAAATTAATTCCCTCCACCTGTGGAGCTTGGGCCTCATGGAGAAAGAACTTCAGTGTCAGTAAGATGCTGTGCTGCCTCTGCATGCAGCCATCCAGCTGAGGATCTCTGCATCTTGCAACAATAAGGGAGAAAATGACTGCTTGTCAGAGCAAAGGGATGTGAATATCTGCGGGGGAAAAAATCAGTGTGTTACAAACATCTTTAAATCCACATTTTTTGAATGCAAAATATTTGTAAGGTTTCCCTATGCTGCGCCTCCATCTCTGTCAGCTATTGTTGTGCAGCATAAGGTTCACAGTGTGGTTCTGAAGTGATGACAGAAATGTTTATGTGCCTGTAACCTTTTGGTCCTACATGACTTTTTTGGTAATCTCTGTGCTGCAATTCTCCCCATGATGCTCAGTAATTGCTCTGAAGGCTCTGATGGAGGCCTATTTTACCTGGTGTCTGTTTGAACTGCCTGGGAGAACCTAACAGGGATATGTTGTACAGTAAAACTAATCCAGTTACCCTGCTCAAAGCTCCACAAGGGTTTAGCCCTGAGCTCAAAGTCCTGCTAAAAACAAGCCCTGGCTTCACCTTTTAGCATTGAAAATAAAATTCCTTCCTCCTTATCTGTTCAGTGAAAGGGAAAGCTGTGTTTTCAGGGTTAAGGCAAAGACTTCCTCAGGATTTTTTTTTCAGTTTCTTTGTTGTTTCACCCTGGGACTGCTGCTGGGCAGTGGTGGTGCTGAACCAGGTCTGAATGCTGAGCATGGCTTGCAATCATTGGGGGTTTCCCCTCTTTTGTCCCACTACCTTTGCCACTGTTTTGTGCACAAGTAACTGGTGCTAGGATTTTGGGTGCATTCCCTCAAGAGGCTTTGCATTTACTGGAAACCTGAATGGCAGAATTGCTAGGAAGAAGAGACTGCCAATAATCAAGCTTAGGGAGAATATGCACAACCCCTCTGCCAACATTTTTGAACTGAAGTACTATATAAAGTCACAGAGCAAAGATAGGTTTATTAAAAGCACTGTACTTACAGGAGCAAGGAAACAAGTTTAAGTATATCTGCTGATTTTCACAGGGAAAAGAAATGTGTTTCTAGGCATGATACACCTCCTTTGGGTTCAACATCACTGCCTCAGCACCAGGGGAGTGATGCTCTTAGGCTTCCCAGCAAAGACAGGTCTTTACCATGAGAAGTCTTCCCCTGGGGACAGAGCACCTTTCCTTTTCTATTTCCAAATAAAACAAACCTTCAGACTGTGGGAACAGGCAGGTTCACCTTTTAAAAAAGTAGCATGAAAAGTCAAAACTGCTAGCTTTGCCAAATACATCCAAAGCAGTTTAATTACTGTGTTTCAAGTGCCACAGAATCACGGAATACTCTTAATTGGAAGGCACCCACAAGGATCATCGAATCCAGCTAATGACCCTCACAGCACCATTCTCAAGAGTCACTCCATGTGCCCAAGGGCACTGTTCAAATGCTTCTTGAACTCAGACAGTCTTGGTGCTGTGACCACTTCCCTGGGGAGCCTGTTCCAGTGCCCAACCACGCTCTGGGTGAAGAACCTTTTTCTAATATCCAACCTGAACTTCCCCTGACAAAGCTTCATGCTATTTCCTTGGTTTCTGTCAAGGGCACTGCAGAGAAGAGATCAGTGCCTGCTCCTCCTCTTCCCCTTGTGAGGAAGTAACTGCAACGAGGTCTTCCGTCAATCTTCTCCACACTGAACAAACTAAGTGACCCCAGTCACTAATCATATTGCTTCCCCTCAAGGCCCTTCACCATCCTTTTGTCCCTCCTTTGGCTGCTCTCCAGCACCTTAACATCTTTCTTATATAGTGGCACCCAAAACTGCGCATAGGAATCAAGGCGAGGCCACACCAGTGGACTCTTGCTGTATCTAAAAATAGCAGTAATAGCCATTTAAAACCCAAACCTCAGCTTGGGATTTTCTTAAAGACTTTGTCTGACTCTTTTCCAAAAGGGAAACTCTTTTAAATTACTAAGTCACAGTCATATATATAATGAGTGTTTGACATCCATCGCTGCTACCGTTTTGGTAACCATGTTTCCAAAACATTAAATTCAGTAAAAAGGATATCGTACTTTCCCCAACCACTTTCTTTCCTTTAAGTTTTGAAGAACAATCTACTTTAAAAATACTTAAAATTCAATGTCACTAATAAGTTCAGAGCTGTGAAGATTGAGTGCTGCCTGCCTATGGCAGGCAATTGACAATTAACACTGTTATTCACAGGTGATGATACAGTAACTGTGAGGGAGCATTATGTCTCCTGTAAAAGGATTTCTCTGTTCAGGTACACAGGCTGGTGAGTTTGCACCCATCGAGTTAATACTGCTTTATTCAATTTATAGTCTTCACCTGGCCTGCTTATATATCTGGAGGATTTTGGTTGGGCAGGATTCATGCATTCTACTACTGAATACGCCTGGGATTCTATTGGTATCTTTTTATGCTGCTGAATTTCAAATTTTATATAGCTGAGCTGCTCACAATCAGAATTTTATTCTGCTCCTTACTGCAGAAACAAAGAGAGATGCCTGGTGCTGGCCTTGGGGACTTTCAGGCTGGCGCAGTGCAGAGGATTCTCCACACAGTAATTTTGGGTGAGACCCCCAAATGCAAATGCAGGTGCAATTAAATCTGGCATCAGGTGTAGCTTGGCAGTCTGGCTCCAGTAGCTGAGGCACTGCTGTCTGCAGCCCCAAATCTCAGTTTATTGCTGAAGCAGTCACTGCTGGGAAGGAGCTGGCAGGCTGTAGTCCTTGTTGGAACAGATTTCGTGCAGGCTACTGGGCTAGCTGGGCCACCAGCAGTCCAGTGCTGAGGACAGGGACCAGCTCTCGCTGCCCCAACCCAAACCACAGCCAGGGCTTGCTTCATCAGGAGCCTCCATGTAGCTCCATGGACACATCAGTGCTCAAAGCTAAAAATGAAGCTTTAATTACTGTTTATTTCACAGGACTTGATAACATTTGAGGTCGATAGATATAAATGCTGCCTGGTATTACATTTTTACCAGAGTGGTTTTGCAATCCACAGTCAGTGTGATACTGTATCTCTCGTGGCTGTTCGTGTTGACCACATTTCCTAGAAGATGTAAATCACCAACATGTTTTTTTCTTTCTTTTTTTTTTTTTTTCTTATCCAAATTAACTTGTCAGCCTGTAAACACTGCAAGTGGAAAGCTCTCACAATCTGCAATGAGTGTTGGTGATAAAAAGGCGAATGCAGGCAGTGAATGAAATGCTCCACTTAATAATTGTCTAACACTTTGGCAGATAAAGCGCCTTTACTCCTCCCATGTTAGATGACTTCCACTTATGATGATTTGATGATGTGATGTTGATTTATATCTTCTCCATCTTGTGTTCCTCCTCTTCACAGGCCGGATGATGTGATGCTGAAGCGCACCCATGATGAGACTGTTCTCTTGCACTGCTTCCTCTGGCCCGTCGTGACTTTCCTGGTTGGAGTCCTCATCGTGGTCCTGACCATCTGTGCCAAGAGCTTGGCTGTCAGGGCAGAGGCAATAAAAAAGAAGAAGCATTTGTGAGTGGCAAGGCTGCTCACAGAAAAGAAAAACCTGCAAGAAGGTCTCAGGTGGGGCAACCTGACAGACCTGCAGGTCTGCAAGGGCACCCAACTGCGTCTCCTTCCAGGGTCTGATATGTGGTGGAGTTGCTCTTGTCTCAGGATTGTTCTTGGGAGATTGCCCCGTGAAATGCCAGCTAATTGCTTCTTCTGCTATGGCACTAAATAAGTATATTCTACCAAAAAAAAGGTGAAAATCTACTCTGCACCAAATATGCTGTGTGCTGTTAGTGCTGAAGAGCAGCTACCCAGTAATTGAGACAGTTTATAAAACTCCCTGATGGTGTTACTTTCATCTCCACAAAGTGATCTTTGCTAATGTTTAATATTAAATATTTAAAATATTTACTTTAGATAGAGCATATTTCCAAAAGAATAAAATTTTATTGGTTTGGGAGTTTTAACTCTTGGGGGGTTTTTTGTGTTTCATTTTGTTTGTTCTTTTTCTTTTTCATTTTTTTTCTTTTTTTTTCAGCTTTAAGGCAAACGTAACATTGTACTGATTTGTTTTATTTTCCACTGTGTAGAACTTAATTTTAAAATCCAACCTTTACCTTCTGTCTAGATGAAATTTTTCATCGTCACCCATTCACTGTGATGAAATGTAGAAATCTCTCAGAAATACTTCTAAAAAAATGCAACCGTTATTGGAAAAGATGATTAAATACTGGATCTAACTTTATTGCCTCAGTGGTATTCAGTCCCTAGTTTTTTTTACCCTCTTCACGAATGCTTCAGTCTGTAAGGAGCAGGGGTTTTACAGCAATGTTTTACATGAGTGTGTTTTACCAGCAACTTGCCCAAAGAGTGCAGTGCCTGAGTGCTTGCTGAGGAGAGCCTGTGTGTCATTGGTGTGGCTCACACCACCAGAGAAGGACATCAGCTCCTTGTAGGGCTGTGGGTGTTTGCTGCTGAGCCGCCTCTCCCAGTCCCACCAGCTCCATGAAGGCAGTGTGAGCATGGAATCTTTCTGGCTCTGCTTTCCCTGCTTGCCCCAGCTCCTGGCTGTGTGTGATGGGAGTACCAGCTCTAGTCCATTTGTTCAGCACAGAGAGTTCCATATTTTTGGCAGCCTCCCAGAGCACATTTTTGTGTGCCATAGTCAGGGGCTGGGGCCAGGGCAGTTTCATGGCACTTGTCATTGTCCCCACAGGGCTGGCCCCCCCTGGGACCAGCTGTGCAGCTTGGCAGCGCTGGAGTGCAGCAAAAAAGAAAAGCCATGTGGCTCGGTCAGGAAAGTGAGTGATTACTGGCAAAGCACTTTAATCTACATTAACAATTCTGCAATTCTAAACATACTGTGCATTGTACTAATCTCTGATATTCTTAGTATTATGCGTAAATACTGTGGGGTTCGTTGTGATTTTAACACATAGCAGAAATATTCCCTGAGGATAAGAAAAGTGCCAGATTTGAAAGCCTGAAAGCTTAGTTGGCACAAGGCATGATGACAAACCTGCTTGCATTGCCCAGTGCCCTTTTCAGATTAATTGTATTGTGTGTTTTAGAATTGATTTCCCTAAGACCTCTGGTACACACGGTGGTGCCCAGTGATGAGGGTGATGCATGGCAAGGACAGCAGAGTGACTGGAGGTCATTTGCTGCTTCCCTTCTTACTTGCTGTGTGATTTTTGGAGTGTCCTCTGGTCCCAGTCCACACTGGGATAGCTGTTCCTTCAAAGCAAGTTAAGGAAATATGTTTCTAAGGGAAGGAACTTGATGTTTCTTGGCACATTACTCTGTATCAAAGATCCAGTTGGCATTGTTTGCACATCTCCAGTCCTGTAGATGAAAAAATACTTCTTATAAGAAAAATTTCCAATTCTATGTGTTAAATAGCACTACTTTGAGGGTGCCTGCTGTCCAGCTCACACTGGTACCTTCTGTCTCAGCCTACTGAAAAGAATAGTCCTGGATACACCGGGTGCAGAGAGGTTGTGAGCTCTCAGGGAAAGCCTGCAAACTTCTGAAAGAGTTGTCCTGCAAAGGACACTGTGTTTCATTTCACTCATGTCTCAGTGCTGTGGCCTTATTTGCATCCACTGTGATTCTCTTGCCTCAGCAACCCACAGAAATGCTGTATTGTGTGTCTGATTTGAGGACTTGGTTGCTGTTTTTTAATATAGATATTACTTTTTCTAACTCTGCAAATCACATAAAGCTGCTGGTGTGGGGTGGTTTGGTTATCTGAGTAAGGTGATACCAAATTCTCTTCATTTATTTCTCTTTGGTAGCTTCTTGCAGTTAAGAGGAATAAGCCTGATTTTCTGCATACATCCATCCTTTGTTTTCCCAAGGGAGAAGGAAATACACAGTGACACAGATTCATCATGAAATTTTAAATCAGTAGCTCAGGGCTCACAAATCCAGATTAACAAAATCCTCTCTCGCTTTGCTCCAGAAGCTTTTGTGAGCAACTCGTACAGCTGGTTCTCTGAGCAAAAGGCAAGAAGCAGATTGAGCGGATGCAGCTCATTTGATTGGCAATCATATATTTACATCTCCTGGAAACGCCTTTTGCAAGGCCTCTGGAAGAAAGTAATGGCTACAGAGATGATATTAAATGATCTTGCTGGGAGATTAACACCTCAAGTTAAATATCTAAATTGGTATCCAGAGGCAAGCAGTAGGTATATGCTTGGTATGGCAGTATGTGATGCTAAGGGGAAAACTCAAAATCCTAACATTCTGTCTTCTGTCTCATCCCATCCCTCACTGATTTAGAAATGTCTTTGTAATCCCTGTACTTGATTGTGGAAGCTGGGGATTTCCCTCTAGCGGATTATTCACTGATTTCCTCCTTGGCTTTGCAGATTTCCAGGTTTTGTGGTGTATTCTCTGAAACATATTTGCAGCCAGAGCGGCTGCCTTTCCCAAAGCCATCTGCAGACTTGGCTGTTGCATTTTATTCAATATTTATATGCCATTGCTTTGAGGAATTTTGTTCTGGCATGTGTCTACTGCTCCCCTTCAGTAAGACCTGCCTTCTCTTTCATGTCATGCAATTAAATCAATTGGCTTATACAGTATCTTTCTCTGTTAGTTTCTTACACTCATTTTAAAAGTTGTAGTAATAGAAGCATTTTTGTTGCCTTTTTCCTGCTTGTGTGTTTCTGTGTTGACAGCAACCGACAAGGTTTCACAAAGTTAGAAAATTTAACTGTTGAATGAACACCTTAAATCAAACTCAGAGCAGATGAGAGATTGCATAGGAGAATCCAGGGGCACTTTAGAATATCATTACCTATAATTTGTGCTATAAATGTAGCCCTTTGACGGGGTCCGGCACAGACTGCTGGATTTGAAGGTCTGTTTTCAACTCAGCTCTTTGGTGTGTGCTGCAGGGTGCAGGTTGGGAAGTGCAGTGGGGAGGTGGCACAGGTCTCAGTTCCAGACTTGCACTTCCAATGTGTTTTGAGGGATTTGTCCTAGAACAGAGCAAAGGCATCTGCCAGGTGAGAGTGCAGAGCTCTCCATGCATCTGCTGCTGTGGCTCAGCCTGCCCTGCCCACCCCAGGCCCGGTGCTGCAGTCTGGGTTTTCCCTGTGTGCAGTTTGCTCCTCGCTGAGCCAGGCTGGGTGTGATGCCCAGGAGCAGGAATGTGCACAGAGGGCAGCCACGCAGCTCAGCTCATTTCACACAACACGAAAGCATCCATCAAGTGTGTGTTGTCCTGTCAGAGTCCAGCTGGGAAATGTGGAAGGGGAAACACTGGTAAATGTTCAAATCCTTTTAATAGGTAAAGTGGTAGGGCTTCAGTATTCTTGAGGAAGTGTCTAATGCAATTTGCTAAGGCTTACTTGAAAAATGAAAACTCTTTAAAACTGGCAGTGTGGCTGGTCCGACAGCAGGGTGTTGTGCATTGCCTGTGAGCAGAAGGGAAGTGCTGTGCAAGTGTCTTTGCTCACCACTGCAAATGTGGGAGCTGCCTGCCAAATCAGGGTTTCTGCAAACTTCAGCCTAAATGGCCAAAGTATCAAGAACAAACACGTGGAAGAGGAGACACCTAGAGCACTGTTTAATAAGAAAAGAAAAACACTGATGCTGTGGCTTATATTTCAATAATCAGATGAAAGGAAGCACAGCTGAATTTCTAATTATGATGCTGATTATATCATGCAAATATGGTCTTTCAATCCCTGACAGAAATCCCATAGCCAGAGATATCAAAAAATCAGCTTATTCCTGTGTATGGTTTTCTCTGAGAATCAAAGCCTGTTTGGTTTAGGATTTTTTTTCCCCTCAGTGTGGAACAGCTGCTGTTCCTCTATTAACTTTCAATCACAAACCAACCGCTTTCCTTTCTGGCATCTTAAGAGGCTGCTATGCTGATCTGTCAAGCTAACAATCTTTGCTGCAGAAAGCATGAGCAGGAAAACCTCAGAGGGAATATGTGTGCAATTAATCATGCTGCCTTGTCAGGTCACAGACCCGCTGAATGAATCAGCCCCAAAGTTTGATATTTGAGAGCTGCGCAATTCTCCTTCTGGTTTGATACTGCTGCCATTGCTTGCACTGTGTTAATTCACTGCTCTTTGGTGGTCTAATGGTTTGAAGTCTGGTAAGCCAAAAAATCACTCTGTGTGCATTGGATGAATGGCTGGAGGTGCTACAAAAAGAAAAAAAGAATAGCTCATTAAACTATATAGCTGTAATTTGCATGTAAAATTATATTATAAAATGTGTTGGCATAGCTGCAAAATTGCATACACACCAACAATACACAATTTCCAAACAGCACATTCAGCAATCAATCAAAAATAACTCTCCCAGAAATGCAGTACTACTTCTGACACTTAATTAGAGTAAAAAAAAGTAAACTCTGTAATTTAATTTAAGGAGCTAATGGAACATCAAACATTACTTTTAATAATATAACTGTTTCATAGCATTTCAGCCAGCATAAGATCTATCCCTATTTTTATTTGCATGCCAATTGCTGTTCACTTAAAACAGTTGGGGAAAAAAAAAATCAACCTGTAAGGTCTTTCACATAATTAATTGCTTGTTCAGCAACTGAGGCTTTCTGGACAAAATACTTCAACTATTTGGACCCCATACAGCAGAATCAATTCCTTTCCCTTCTTGCAGTAGGCTGGTTTGTCTCTCGATACCCTCGGGGGAGGAAGCAGGGCTGCCACCCACTCTCCACCACTGTGTCCATCCGACAGCATCTCTAGGATGAAATATCTGGCACTTGGCACGGGCCTGGGTATGAGGAGCACAGTCAGGGTGTGGGGCTGTGGGTCGGAGCCTGACCCAGGGGCAGCAGGGAGAGACCACAGTCAGCACACCTAAACAGCAGGTAGCCTAGATCCTTACTTTTTTTTTTTTTTTTTAATAATGAAAAATGGGTCTGATACAAAAGGAAAAAATATATGGAAATTATGGAGTTAGCTAGTGTCTCTTGCTTTTGGTGGAAGAATTTTCAATCCTTATCTGAAATATAGAGCATATGTTATGAATCTTCAAGTATCTGGACAAGTGAATCACAGGCAGTAAGTGATTCTGCTGTATTAAACAGAAATAGTATCCTGTGAGCTTCCCTGCTTTTTGGCCAATGGAGACATATACGGGAAGTAATACGTCATAAGGAGCATTTAAAATATTATCTCAAGATCTTATTGACAAAGTTAATTTAGTTCAGACTGGCAAAAACAGAGAGGAGACTGAAAATGAGCTGCAGAATTTTCAACACAAAGCAATAATGTAGAGTGAACTACCAAGCACAGGTGTGGGATGAGGTGTCTCAGCAAATTTTTTCATGATATTAAATGGCAAGATAAAGGGCAAATTAATTGCATTTTTAAAAATATGCCAGATCAGGAGATTTATGAGCTTCAGTTTGATGGGCAGGTGATTCAATAACAAATATAAGGAACTAACAATGCTAGCAGAAGAATAAAATGTCTTGTCTATTCTTGGAAAATATAAGGTAATAAATAAGGATGAAAGGTACAGACCAAATGTTTTGGCGGGAGGAAATATCTCAGCAAGCAAAACTGTGACTGTAAAGCCTTCAGATAGCTGCTAAAAAGCACACTGGTGCTAGCTAACCCTGGGTTTTGATGGCATTTAGCTGATGTTTTGGGGCTGAAACTGTAGCCTTTTTTCCAATAGATGTCACTAGGTGACATTTTGGGGACATGTGTGGGTACCATGTTTTTTTAGCTTGTTTCAACCTATTTTTTACTCATGTTTTGCTCAGGGCAATGTATTTCCCATTTTTTTGTGTTTAAATTTCTGGGAAGCTGAGAGCAGTGTTGCATAGGATTGCTTACAGCAATTTGGATGGTTTTTAGTGCCTGAGGAAGCATCTGAAGCAGGCAGGACCCAATGGAAATAGCCCCATCCTGTCTGGGTCCAGCTAAAGCAGAGTAGCCACTTCCGCTGTCAACTTCAAACTCTGCCAACACAGCATCAGAACCATCACACTGACTTTTGTTTCCAAAACACAACACAGTTCTGCTGCAAACCCGTGCATGACCAGAGGACCTGCCCAAATTCTTTCCAGGTGAAGGAATTTTGCACAACTGGATGCAGCAAGAAGGACAATGCTGGGGGTGAACATCTCAAAGTTCACTGGTGTCAGTGTCAACAGGTTTGGGGCTGGGTGGAGTTCTCCTCCAGACTTGTTTTGGTCGTAAGCTGTGTATTCCTGCACATAGGTTACTTGACCTGTCTTCCTCACTGACAGGACATACATGTGTGCCCACAGAATTCTTGCTATGCCAAGCAAAGCAAAACTGAAAATGGTTTAGGCAATACTCCATATTTCAAGTCAGTTTTTACATTATTTACCTCTATCGAAACTTTGTGGGAATTGCTTGTTTTTGTCTATAATACCTATGCAGATTTACAGCCCACTTTGTAGGAAGAGAGCAACTAATGTATGGGTGCATAGTGGAAGCTCATTGTAGCGCTAACTGTGCCTCAAAGTAAGATGGATTGGAAGTTCTTCCTTCCCTGCATCCTGCTACTGGAGTGATACACACACACACCTTGATTTTCCTCCATTGCTTCCTTGTTAAGCACCCTCTCTTCAGGCACACAAATACATATGTATAGTGCAGTAAGTGTTTACCAAACTCATCATTATTTGTATTCATGCACACTGAGCCGTCTTTCTCAATAATTAGCTTTGTAATGATCAAAGACATTCTGTACTCACTTGCATTCCTCCTTGTTTTATTGTTCCTCCATCACTCCTCTCTTCTTGGGTTACATTTTCAAGGTTGCTCTTATTGATAGCCAAAACAAAAAGGCAAAATTAAAAATGAAAAGCCAAATTGAATACTTTAATATTTATTTTGCAAAGATATATTAAAATGAACTTTTTATTTTGTTTGAGGTACATTCTGTGCTTTGCTAAATAACCTTGAAGACTGTGCTGCCAAGTCAAGCATTGCTATTAGCAATACACATTAAGTAGCTCAAAAGTGTTCTGAAAATTTGTCCCTCTACATTTAAATACTACATTTTGAGAAAAAAAAGCAAAACACATAAGAAGTGCTGCAGTCCTGTTGACAGTGAAGCATTTGCTTCCTCTTTCACAAGAGTAAATTTCTGGCAAATGTATCAGATTAAAATGTACTCTGTCCTTGGGGGTAGCAGTAGAGGCATTAATTGGAGTTGGGTCTCCTCACAAACCTGGGAAGCCAGAATTTCTGTTACAGGAAGCTGAACTGCTACATGCAGAGGTTAGATTTTATAAGAAAGGCTGGACAGTGAAATGCAGACAGATATGAAACTGCAGGGATCCTGGTTCCTCAAACCCTGCTTCAGAGACTAGCCTGGTTCCCATCCTTTGCTGGAAACATCTGTGGGAAGATGCAGGTTTTGTGGAGCAATTCAGTGTTTCTCCAGCCCAGTTAAATGCTTTAATGGCTCTGGGGAAACCAGCAGTGCAGGCCAGGGTGTGAGGCTGAGAGGGGCAGTGCTTGCTGCTGCTCCCACTGGGTGCTAGCTTGACAACGAAGATGCGGTTCTCCACGTTGGCAGCGGTTGTGCTCACACATCGGAGGGAAGGGAGACAGCTTTTCCTCCCTTTCCTCCCTCTCCCCATTGCTTTATGCTTTACTGTTCCTCTGAACAATGCCCTCACAGTTTGAACTCATTTTCTTTGAACTGCAGGCACTGCATAACTCATACTTCTGTCTGCTCTTCCATCCCTAAACATCTGCCATTATTTATCTGGATGGTTTAAGCTCTTTACGTTCGATTTATTAATCTGCCAGAGAATTACCTCCAGCTTTGTGTGGAAATATGTTCAGCAGTGGAAACAGCTGCAGGGCTCCCCAGCTCCTCTTGTGATGGATTCCATTACAAGGCGACCTCACCATTCAGAGGGTGGGATTTGATGACTGTGCCATTTTCCTGGACAGAGGCCACAGCCCTGTCCAACACAAGTGAACGCAATCTCTTTTATCACCCAGGTGTTGAGTGAAGATGCTTTTAATGCACATCCAGAGGCAAATGCCATTGGTGAACACCTTTCCTCAGTTATGCTGGCAAAGAGCTCCTGTTCTCCTGCTGGACGTGTCACAGTGGGCTCCCACCACACAGCTCCTCCAGCATGTCTGGGGACATGGCTCTTATGCTGCCAGCAGCTGTGGCAGATTGTCCTCACCCAGCCTTGCCCACCATGGTCTTAAATTCAAGGAGGGCAGGGGGAGAAGGGGCTTAGAGCCTCACACAGATTAATAATCTCTTCTTTTTGGCGTCTTTTCCCCTTACATTTCAGACTTGTGCTAGGCTAAATGCTTGCCTCAGGACTCCATCTTGCCCAGATCCCGTATTTCCTGCCATTGTCAGTTACCAAAGACTTGGTTAGGTCTCACCACATTCTATGGCAAATTAGACCATCCACAATGTTCGTGGAAAAGCTTGATTTGGATGCTTAATTGTGAGTATCAAGTTGAAGGCTGGAGGGCCATTCATTCCTTCTGCTTAAAGGTCATTTCGCAAGCAGCCTTTGAAGTTCAATTACTTCAAGGCCCATATACCACCCAAATCTGCCTGTGTCTCTGCTGTAAGGTTTAAAATGCACCACGGTTTTCTATAGCATCTTGCATGCCATCTGTTTTCCAAATCACTTTCCTCAGCTGCATAATTTAATTACTGAGATAAGAACTAGAGGGGGGAGGATATGGAGAAAAATGAGAAATTTGTTTGTGAAGCCTCTGTATTAAATTCTCCCTTTCGGAACGTGGGTACTAGAAGGTGTAAAGGGGCACTTCAGGAGCAAGGGGGACATGGTCACACTAACAGCACTCTCAGCCTGCCCATCTTCCTGGAGAAAGTTGATGCAGGGAACAAAGTCTCACCATGCTGGGCTTTCCTGTGCTTGGCAAAACACAGGGCATCCATCCTCCTCCTGCTATGCAGAGCTTTTCCTTCACTTTCTCTGGTCCCTTCCTCTTTTGAGGCTGGTACCCCCATAACTTGCACCTATGGGAAAGTCAGTGTTAGACTAGTCTTTTTTTCAAACCCATTATTCCTGTTCCTCATGGGGATACGTGACAGTATGGGGGCTGAGGTGGGTTGGATTCTCATTTTTCGGGGACAGCCTGGAGGGACTTATGAGTGGCAGATCATGTTTGGCCAGAGCAGCTGGACTAAGAGAATGGGGAAAGGTCTGAGAAACAAAGAGAGTGATGTGTGACAACCCATTCCCTGCGAGTCCATGGCTGCACAAAAACCTCAGACTCTCTCTCCTGGAACAAACTAGGGAGATTAAAAATAGCTATTTGCTTTTGTTGATGACAAGGTAATTTTAACACAGGTCACTTCCCCAGTCTGCTACACTGAGTGGCAACAAGCAGAGAGATGTGGGAACAAGTGGGCAGCACAGGGGTGGAAAGGAGGAGGTGGGAGAGAGGGACTTCCTTGGGGACAGCAGCATCCCACACAGATAATTGCAGTGTGGCTTTCCCCGGCAGGCTGAGCAAGGAGAATTGGATGTCCCCTTGTGCAAGGACCCCATGGGTGAGGTGAGTGCGCTCCTGCACCGCGTGATCCTGTCAGCTCAGCCCCTGCTCAGAGCACAACAGAGACCATCCCCTGCCATCACAACATATGGCCCTTCACTGGCTTTTTTTCCTTCTGGTCTTTGACAGTGTACTGTATAGAGAAGGGGAAATAAATAAAAGATGTCACTACAATACTGTTGGAGGTCTTTGATGGCTTTACCCTTCTTCCTATCTGCCTTCCCATTCCAGAATGGATGTATATGTGTTTTTTCCCCACTGAAATGGATGCATCTTCCCTAGACAAGAACAGAAAATATTCACTCATCATATTTTCTGTATTTTCTCCTTTTTCTCTCATGGACTCGGTGCAATAAGATGTTTAGATCTAATCCCAGCAAAGCAAACAAATCCATGGTGAAGAGTACTGCCAGGTCAAGGATCTGAAATTTTCTTACCTGCCTTGGTTCAACAACCACAGCATAGTTGATGCTAGCACTTCTTTTTGCTTTTTCCCTTTTCTACTTTTGTAATTGAAAGCTCTGGCATTTTAGAGGCAAGATTTCACTCTGGGAACTGCTGGAGGGTGCTGGCAGAGTTGCTTGCTCACCAGAATGTTTACAGAAAATTTGTCACAGCCTGACCAGATCTAATTGGCATGATGTGTAAAGAAATAGGCTCCTTGGATATTTTTAGTACTCTCCAACCTTTCTAGCACGGAACTTTTGGGCATTAATTAATTCCAGTTGTCTGCCAGTTTATTCTCTCGAAGTTGAATTCTCACAAATAATTTGGCTCCAGGTGTCTTTTAGTTCCAATCATAAGGTAACAGAATGCTGGCATTTATCACGTGTAGCGTCTTGAGCATATATTTTCTGATGTTTGATACTTTGGACATTATATATCTCTTTATTGCCTTTGCAACTATCCTTCTTTTTGTCTTAGTGGTTTTAATACGTGCAACTTTAGTCAGGCAGGAAAAATGCCCCAAATTAACACATGGACCTTTCCATAACTGTCTTCTATTTGTTCAACATTTTTTCCCTAGCTAAGATGCAAGGAACATTCTGAACATCTTCACTTTTCTTTCTGCATCCAATTATTTTTACTCTGTCCTTTTATGGTGTAGCTCCATTCATACCAAGCTTATTTGGAGAGCTTTACTACAGGCCGTATGGTCTGTATTTGATTTTCTAGGAACTTTGGATGTTCTTATCCAGAATGCCCCTTATCTCTTTTAATTTCAAGATTCTTTACTCTCTCTGGTATGGAAAACAGAATTTGAGGGCCTTCTTCCTGTGCTGGCCACACTACAGCCTCAAGCTCGATCTGGGCAAAAACCAGATACATTTATCCCATGTATCCAACAGGACTGGGAGAGATCTTGTGATTATAGTGCGAAAAGTTAATTTTTGAAGCCTCTATTGCTAAGTTTCCGAAGTAAAAGTTTCTGAGCTAGAAGTAGAGACAAGGATTTAGAGACAAGAGAGTAGTACCAGATCAAAGTCAAATTTATGCTCCTGATAACCCACCAAAGGGTTTTTATGAAGGTGTTATAGTAGCCTTATATTCAGCTTTCTTCTGCCCAAGTTTTGGACCTATGCATGGGGTTACACTTGGGCATTGCTTAGTAAAACATAGATAGTTTTAATGCTTTGTGCAAACCAGCCCAGCCTAGACAGATACATAGAAAAACATCCATGAGATGCAACCTTTGAAAAAGAGCTACTGGGAGACATGGCCCCCAGGTGGGTTTGCTCAGGTCACTCCTTCATACCTGCCCTGTAAGGGTCTCACCTGTGTGGGGAGGGTGGAAAACCTCTACCTTTATCCTTGGTAAGAAGTAGCTTCTCCACCTGCTACTGGTTTGATTTGGCACATCAGCAAGCAACCACCAAAGGCAAGCAAGGACATAGTGTGTGATTTGGCAGGGATTTTGGCATGAGTGTGCAAAAAGCTTTGTACAATGATGTCTGGCCAAGCTGCTGCAGCGTTTGCCAGTGGTGTTGGCTGCTGCTCGAGGCTGTGGCTGTTGCCCTCTTGGCCTGGCTCTCGGCACTGAGCTCATGCTCTGGGCCTCTGGAGTGTACAGATCCCTGTGAGCCTTGGGATGGGGGCACTGGTAGAGGTGGTGTGTCCCCATCACACGCCTCTGCAGTCCCCACCACACGCCGCAGCCCCACAGCTCAGTGGCTGAAGGCTTCAGCACGGAGGGAGGAACACACCAGTGCTGAATCCCAGCTGGGCTACCCCACCATTTCCCCCTCCTTGAACCCCGAAGCTGTGTGCACCCAGCTGGAACACTATGTTGGCTAGGACATGCTTCTGCCACCCTTTCCGACTGGGAATTCGAGTCAGGAGGGGTGTTTTTTTGTTTTTTTTTTTTTGGGGGGGGGCGGGGTTTGTGGTTATTGTTGTTGTGGGGTTTTTTTTCCGGTTTGTTTGTTTGTTTGTTTGTTTGTTTGTTTGTTTGTTTGACACAGGCTGGGAGTGGTATTGTACCAGAGCGATGTGCAAAGCCTTGGCTAGTAACATCTGAAATTTTCACTCCTGGTATTTATATTGACAGATCCCGCCTGCCATAAGACATCTAAGCAGCTATTTCTAGGGCACAATAAAGCAACATGACTTTATCAGGCAAAACCACCAGCTTGTAGGTATGAAGCCAATCATGTGCATGCAAAAATATCAAAGTCAAAAACTAGATTCTGGGGATATTTTTACTGGAATCAACCACTGTGTTCTTGGCTAAATAGAAGAGACTCTTTAGTTTCCTTGCTGTACCTTGTAAAAATATTTGTATCTATCCTTGTCTGCAATGTTGGCCTTACTTCTCTTGTGTGGAGATATTAACTGTACACTATTTTATTTTTATCACTTCTCTTTTGCATCTACATTGGTCTCAGGACACAGCAGAACTCAGAGATAAACTTCTACATCACAAAGAAAGAATCTCACAACTCCCTCAGCCTTCACTACACATCCCCTCTGCAAATAGTTCACAGTAGAAGTCAATAAATCATTCCTTTTTTTAAACAAACTTGTCTTAAACACTTCTGATGACCAATAAGGAGTAACTGAGACAGAGCATTGGCAGTAAGCACACTACTGCCAAGCACCCTGACCCCACAAGGATGGTTATGCTAATGGTTTTTAAGAAGTGTGGAGAGCAGAAGAAGAAGAAATAAATTTGTTTAAAAGCATGGTTCAGATCCTTGAGGGGCAGGCAGCGATGGAGCTGCAGTGTGGTGCCAATTGGTACAACTGCCTGACAAAATGCCTCTAAAATAACAGACACTCTAAAATAACAGACACTCAAGTTCAAGGCCCACTGTGGTTTCAAATACCCACTGCATAACCCAGACTGTATCTGGCTTATTAAAGGAGGGCACAAAGCCAGGGAGGTGAAGAGAACAATGGTGTCTTTCCACATGGGCACTAATCTGGCCAGAGGCAACAGCAGGGCCTCTTTTCCCCCAACAGGCTGAGGCTTCTGATTAATTTAATGTTATGTCAAGACTGTCTCAACTGAAATCAAACTCACTGATGACCTTTTCCCTGAGCAGCAGGACAACAAAATCCATAATGCAAAGGCAGTCAAACAGAGGACAAGAATATTATTTTTTAAATGAAAGTTTTATTAATGAAGTATTTATAAAAATGTGTATAATACACTCATATATATTTGATTTTTTGACTGTAGCTAAAAATATAAAAAATATACTTAAATGCATAAATTAAATTGACAATAATAGCACAGTTCTGTGTTCACCCAGTGTTTGTAAGGAACACAATTATAAGTAATTACATTGCATATGAGCATGGAATACATACTGAAGATGTTTTTCAGACACTTTATTCTAGGTACTGGCAAAGAATTTGTGGCTAGCCACATTTCAAAATTGTAGGGTTTTCACTATAGTGTACTGCCCTGCTCCAGAGCAATATATATTTAATTTCTTATGTTACTTACAGTATTTCTTTAGCTTTCAAATCAACCAAGAAAAAAACTAAGCTGTCATGGCTATTAGACAATCAGCATCACTGACACTGTACGTGTCCCAATTCCACAGTTTTTCTTCAATTAGCTAGTCCCTAGTCTCCAGTATTTCCTGCTAGCCTTAAAAAATTTTTTAAAAAAAATCCCAGTTTGAACCAGCTGTTGATCTGTGAGGTCACTGATAACAGACCAGTTTGCTTTGGTCATAGTGGTGCTACCAACAGGTCAGGAGTTTGATTTTGTCAGCATGAGGGAGACAGCTGAGGGCACGGGATCTACAGCAAATCGCCCAAATTCTGCGGTGAGCACTCATTTCATTTCAAAGTTACAGCATCCTGGGATTATAGGTCCCAGAGCTCACAGCTCCAGAGCCCAGACATCTGTGACAGGGCCATGAGGAAGTGGTGGTCATTCTATATTGCATTTTATTTACACAAACTGTGTAAACATTCTGATTTCAAAGTCAAAGTGTAAATAACCATATACAATACATAATATAAACTTCAAGCTCACGCATTTTCTTTTCTCTGTTCTACAATTGAAAGGAAATTCATAGTATATTATGGCACAAAATAATATTCCTGGCATTTTAGGCATCATTTATTGCTAAATAACTATAGCAGCAGAGAAAAATGTATAAAGTTGCACTTTTTGACATCTTCACAGTATGCCTATTTCTCTCACTCACTTTTGTGTTCCATTAGTAACAAAAAATATCATTTATCAACTCCAGCTATGTAAAATCTTTTTTTTCCTACAATCTCTAGTGGATCTTATAATTGTATTGCACAGATTAAAAAAATATTTATTGCAATTTTTTCATTATTAAATAACTTTTAATAGAAAAATTTGAATTAATCTGAAAGCCCAACCCTGCAAGTGCTTCAGAAGTGGAATGTTATTTTCTTCCAGCTGGCATCCCTGTTGACTTTAACGAAAGTACTCAGGTAGCTTAGTGGACAATGCAGAGATTGGAAGGATGGGCTCCAAGTGTGCAAATCTTAGCTTATGGATCAGCAACAACACTAGCCTTGCTTTCTAACATTATTATTGGGAAACATCAAGAAGGGAATTCTGAACATCATCAAGGATATTCAAAAAGATGTCTTTTCCATTAAGAGCTGTCTTTGTTCAGCACACAAACTCCCTCAAATCCATTCTTGTCACATTAACAATTTCCCATCAGTCTTGTTATTCAGTTTAGAGGCACAGTAAATGTAACTACTTATACTGAGAAGTAGGTGTTGTATATTAAGAAAATGCTACATAGATACTGTTTTACTTTTTCTCAGTGGATTTACACTGGTTTCATGTGAGCAGAATTGGCTTGAGAGCAGAATCAGAGCAATAATATGTGTATACAGTCTCATGTGTAACCTACTTGGGCAGAAATGTAAAGCTGCTCAAGAGCACTGTGCAGAGTGTTTAAGGTCATCTGTCATGTTATGAAGTGATGAGGAGGAAGAGGCTTATGAACTATGTCCCTTATTAGCTGAGAGAAAAGATGAATCTAGTTGTCTGCTATGACATCATCATTTTGGGTACACATGTAAACTCTGTAGCTGCAGACAAGGGAGCTGAGAATGATAAAATAAACTGCAGAATGAAGTGCATCTTTCTGAAAATGATGAACAACATGCATACAGAGCACACAATCAGACTTTTGCCCTCAGATCATATAGTATTGAGTGAGCTCCATTTCCCTCAGCATTAAAAAATGATGCAGTGATATAGAGTGTGAGGTAATTTATAGGGTACACTTGGTCTTAACAGTGTAATTGTACTGCTGGTAACTAACATGGTGATCTTCATTCCGCAGCTAGCCCTGCAAAAAAGAAAGGACCAAATGCAGTGCATGTAACACAACAGCAGTTTTCATGATGTCTTAAGTCCAGCAGTTATTAGCACAATCAACAATGGATCTAAACCTGCCATGCTTGTTTGTTCTTCCTTGCTAACCTAGTCATCTAGCGAAGGAAATAGAGAAAATACGGCATCTGCAAAAAATATGCACGTTTCTTTGTGGTTTTTCTAGACTTTCATCTGTGAAAATGTCTTCTACTCTAATGCTAGTTCCTTTCTTCTTCAGTTTCCTTTAAGGGTGGTGAATTTTGAGGTTTGGGTGGTGCTAGAGAAGATATGCAGGAGGGTGAGCAATATCTTCATACAGAAACACCTAAAAATATTAACCAAGTTCACACATTTTGAGCAGATGTGACAGCTGATTTGAAGGGTGCCTGCTAAGGCATGTAAGAATATTTGGTCAAGAAAGGATGAGATTTCAAATGACATAGGAAGAGTCACTATCAGGCTGTTACCTTCTCTCTAGGAAAACTAGTGACATGGATGGACACAGTTCTGCTGCACCACAGGAATTCCTCAGTTAGGCACTTAGTTAGCTACTTACTGATCCTCAGAAGGCTTTCAGAAATATTTATTTTTCTCCAAAACAGAAGTGGAATTTAGGCACTTGTCTTCCAGCAACAAACTGTTTTCTTTAGGAAAAGTATGGGCAAATACAGGAAATAAGAACTATGAACTCCATCTTTTTGTGATAGAGAGGAACTGTGTACTGTCTCTTCACTATTTGTTTGAGGAGCATTTTATAAAGACAGTAATAGCTGAACAGAGTGTTTGGACCCTTGAATGAGATGCCTCTTTGCAGAGGAGAGGCTGTGCATAATCCACTTGGCTGGGCAAGATACCCAGTAAGTGCTCTTTGATTGTACTTCTTGCCTATCACCACATGTTTTCAGTAATGAGTCCCTGCCTGAGGGCATGGGGGTTGGAACTAGATGATGTTTAATGTCTCTTCCAAACCAAAACACTTGATGATTCTATGATCAGCACAGCCATGCCAACCTACATTCCCTGATGAGCCTTTTTCCATTCCAGCTGCCCCTGTGGTGGTCACATCAGCTAACATTCCAGTGGAGAATTCTTTCTATGCAGACATGCTGAGGCCAAACTGTCCCTTTGTGAAAGGAAGTGGCATTTGAAGGATACCAACGTTTGGGGAAAAGGCTTAAGGCCAGTTGTGTAAAGTGTGGGATATGTACCTTTTTATGCCTTTGTTCCAATAAGTTTATAATCTCTGTACTTTTTTGGCTGTCATGGTACAGCATTGGAAGTTCCAGACTTCATATCCTCACAGGTCTGTTAACACAAATGTCAGAGGTGTTTCCTTGAGCATCTTTCTTAGTTAAAATTATACATTTGTGGAAGTGCACAGGCACAAGTCATGGTCTGATTCTGCTCTCTTAAACCAGTGTAAAGAAATCAGAATGTGACCTGTCCCCCTCCAAAATATGTGGTGGGAGAAAGGTCTGCAGCATATGTTGTTTGATATTTTTCTACTATGTCACACTAGATTGAAACAGTTGCTTCTAGTGAGGTGAACCCTGTTTTTTTGTTAATGAGTTCTGTAAAAAGGTATGCCACTGTGATATGGGTTACTCCCATTTTTGTCAGACGAAAAGCGGTAAGTTTGAAGTGTGGAGTAGCATTGTAATTCCTATACAGGACTACTGTTGTCTTGCATAATAGTAGCTTATTTCATCTCACAAACACTGAAACACTTTTTAAAAATGAGGTTCTCTGTATAAGACTTTTCCTATGTCATGCCAATAGAGCCCCAAATGCAGCAGTCCTGCTAGCCATACAATTTAAAATAGTTTATGTAGAACAGTTCATAAAAACTGTGATAAGAAAAAATAGTATTATCTGAAGCATAATATTAATATAAACAATATAGAAAAAATACATATTTACATAATGCCAAAATACAATTATATACATTAATATCTATTACATTTAAATTATATTTATTTTTAAAAAAATCACCAGACCAATAAATTATACACAATCTCAAACAAAAGGTCTGGCACCTTTCTGGTGCATGAAATACATACATTAAAAAAAAACCAAAACAAAACTCCTGGTTAACAAATGTGTTCACAAAAGCAGATATCTCTAACATCCTTAGTGCCTTGAATAAACAGCATCTGAAAGCAAGGAAAACTGAGATTAGAAAAAGTAAACCAACAGAGATTCAGCAGTGATCTAAGAGGTGGTTTTGTGGCAGCAGCACTGGCTGGTGACTGATGAAGATCAGATCCCACCTGTGCTTGAACTCTCAATGTGTGGAACCCGGATATTTCAGTTCTCGGCCTCCTCCAAGCCTATTCTACCTATTAATGATTTCTGATTTCTACAGGCTAGATCAAGAAAATTATTTTGATTTATTATCATATAACTCTAATTCCTAATGCCCAAATTTGTGGAACTACTGAGTCCTTCTGTCTTGACCCTAAAAACTTCTACATCCCTTAAGAATCAGCTTAACCAAGGCATAAGGTCACCACTGCTTACAGCTTCTCCACGCTGGTCCTCTGGCCATGGGCACAGGAGGAAGAAGGGCAGTGCTAGTGCTAGGTTTGCTACTCCTGCAACTCTAATCAGCAAGGAACTGGATACAGGCTAGGAAAAGGAGCCTACAAGGACAGGGAGTATGGGGAGATAGAAAGAACATAGTCTAGGATACCTCTATTTTCCAGTCAAGGCAGATGGGAAGTCTCCCAAGGCTGCCTATATTGTCAACAGCAGATGAGGGTAATGCAGACAGAAATTGAACACCATGAATAACAGAAGAGTCATTGAGTGCCTCAGCTGCCTATGGACAGTGCAAAGACTTGAGAGGTAAAACCAGCATCATGACAGGGAAAGGGGTTCAGTTCCCTCAACAGCATAGGAACCATGAAGTGTGAGACAGGGAGAGGTAAGGTGGGAGCAGGAGGTGATGTTATAATGACTACTAATGGAGAAAATAAAGACACAACTGCAAGAATGGAAAGAGCAGAGGGAACAAATGAAGGTTAGGAAGTAAAGAAATATCAATTGTTAAGGACAGCACAATTCCCACTCAATTACACTGTCAGTGAGCTACTACATTTGAAACATTTTATAATTTGATAAACTTGCAGTTACCTCTGTGATACTCTGGATTCACATTTTCATATATTGGAAATAAGGGATTTTCTTGTTCACTGCGAAGTTTTCTGGCTCTTAACACATCTCTCACACATTGATGTAGATACACATATTGACACTGCAAAAAATTGTTTTTAAGACACTGAGGAATTTTGCAATTTAATTTTCTGTACTGTGAAAAATCATTACAAGTTAACTCAAAAACGAAGGGTAATGTTAAAAATTAAAATATCATTCTGAAATCAATCTCCTTTTCACACTAGTAATATAGTAAACTTTCGTAATCACTTCTCTTTAGAAATAATACCAGTAAAACATAAATGAACACAGTATGTTTTGACAGATCATGCCATTAGTGAAAACGTTACCAACTGTAAAGTTAACGTGGTGCTGTGTTGGATAGCTACTACATCTGAATGTTTTGGTATAAAGTATATGTAGAAAAATTAATATGTACAGGGCAGCATGACAAGCAATTTCCTGAATTTTCTTTTTGTTCTGAAAATAAAAATTCTTCCACAGAATTTTTATAATAACATATAAATATTTCAGACAACCATAAGAAACTTAAATCTGAAAAAACCAGAAAAATCTCTGAAAAACCTATTTTTTGATCCAGCATAAATTCTAAGATTGTTGCTGATTATGCAGCAAATGACAGTCTTTTCTGAACAGTGCCTTTCACAAAACAGAGCTAAGGTGACATTCACAACCAAAGTAACGAGGGTCAGCATGTTACTGACTATTGACTACTCAGCACACTATCTTGACAGAATAGATTATTAAACTTTCATGCTTTGCTCTTCTTTGTGGTTTATGATATGGGTCATAATAATATTTTGATTAGTATAACATGGTACCCGAAAGTCAGGCTGAGCATGTTTATATATCAAGGTGCACCTTTTAAACACTATCTCAAAAACATAATTTCTCCACTGTATGTATTTTCTCCTCTCACATCTTCAGCCATTGCTCTTTGTTTTTTTCTCAGTGCTCTGGGAAAAGTGAGGATATCTGCCTTTATGCACATGCAGCTGCTCTCTCTGTAGAGCAGAACCCTGCACCCCACTCACCAATGCGACAGAAAGTTGGCCAAGCATGGAGACTTTCTTTGGCAAAGACCATTTTGCACTGCAATGGTTACAGCTGCTGTAGCATGCTGCCTTTCTAGCTGATGCACAGTTTTCCCTTGCATGTCTCTACCTGCACTCTCTTGTCTTAAACAATGTTGAGCCAAGTTTGAAGCAGGAGCATTATTTCATTGCTGCTGGTTTTCTGTGACTGAATATTGTCACGTGTAATGGTTCTGTGGCCTTTGACTTTTGTGTGGATCTGGCTTGCCTTTCACTGACATGTCATGCCAAGCTCATGCCAAGGGCAAGTTTTGTATCACACAACTTTAGTTGTCTGTAAGTCAAATTTAGGCTCTTGAGGTAGTTGCCTATTTTTTCCAGCTAGGGAAAAAGAGCCACTCTCCCGAGATGTCTGTCTGACATTGCAGACTATGGATGATGGGAATGTAGGAGGATCTGTCTCTAAAGATGCACAGACTAGGCTGGGAATCTATCTCCCCTCCAACAGAAGGTCTTCTGTGATTAATATATTTCCAGGAACCCCTTTGCTTTGTGTTCCCAGCTGGGCCTCTCTTTATACCCCTATGAGACTTTTACATCTATCAGAAAATGCTGTCACTGACATACTGGTTTCCAAATTGCAACAAAGAGCTCCATTAGTATCAAGCTACAGGAAGACTCATCAAACTTGTTCTCATTCTTCTATTAACGGTTCACAGGGAAAACGCAAAGACTACCTCCACAACATACCTTTATTAAATCAGCTCCTAAGTGTTTAGCTCCTATCTGTATAACAGGATTTTCTTGCCGTTTTAAAAGCATAGAAAGAAATACAAAACACTTACGTTTTCTGAACTTTGAGAATAAATGTACTTGCTTTTCCATAGTATGTTAGGAGAATGCCCATCAACTTTCCAAAATAATTTTAATAAAAATGACAGAGCAGCTCAATAAAATAAACTCCAATGGCACAAGGTCACAGCAGCTAGAGTTTTAAAATTGCATACATCTAATTTTCCCTGTTCTGCATTCCTCTTTCCTATTATGTCAGCCTATCTGTATGGTTTAGGCTTGTCTTCCAAATCCATCCCTTAAGGACCTTTCTCCACTTAAAGCTCATTTACCGGACTCTACAGTAAAGCAACAGTGTGCTGTTAAGTGTCTGCTGCAGAATGCTGCTGGGGTGATTGTGGATCAGGGCAAAAAAAAAAGGAGGTATCTACAGGAAGCATAACTGACACTTGTTATGGTTTGGACCCTCTCTAAGAGAGCCAACGGAAAAAAACCTGAACTGGAAATTCTCACAGAGCTGAAATACATCTACCTAGTATTTCACAATGGAGTAAGAGCAAGGTGCTTTGAGAGCCTTTAAGGTGAGAGACTGATTATTGTATAGTGCAGCTGTTGTCACTGCATAGCAGGCAATCCAAATCTTACCTCTGTCTGAACCATGTGAACACGGTGAAGCCTTAGATCATGTACTGCTGCATAAATGTCAACAGTGTCCTTCGAATCCAGCTGTTGCAGAATTCGGTCCAGTGCAATGAATGTGCCAGTCCTGCCAACACCAGCACTGGAAAAGAAAACAGCCCGAAGGATTTAAAAGCAGATGGATCAAAGCATTCACTATCTTCGTGTGATACTTTTGTAAAGTTCAGATCTCCAGGGTGAGAAGCAAATTTTTCAAATGGCACCTTTGGGCCTTTATAACACTTTATAATGGAATTCATTTAGGAAGGAGGAAAGGATAGTAATGGTAGAGGTATCTCTGCTACTGCCTGCACTGCTTTCTGCTTTGGATTAACCCAGTCATTGAGATACACTGAAAGACTGCACCTGACTCTAACTTTGAAACCTCTTCTCTACAGGGATGCAGCTGTGGGACACTGTAGACATCTGACATGCTGCAGCACATGCTGTACAGGCAGACACAGGCAGGTAAGATATGAGCCTCAGACCATATAATGGTGGAGGAATCACATACTGCTATCAGGTACTGCCAGTGAACAGATGGCTTTCTCAGAAGATCCAGCACCAACCACACTCTTCCTCTCTATACAGCCCTATACTCTGCTGCTACTGGCTAGTGCATAATAGATTAGGCAGTTCGATTTTGACATTTTTTATGCAAGTGTAGGTTGGACCACAGAACTGAGGGAAAACTGCAGCCTTGGGACTGACAGGGATGGAAAAAGTAAAGCATGAAAAGGCAGTAAGAAAAGGGAGTCTCAGTCAGAATAGGGGAAGGATGGATCTGTCAGCTAGTCTCAACATTCACAGTCAGATTCACACTGGGTGTATCTTACCTTTTAAAACATCCCTTTGTGATTCAAACTTTGGACTACAACAGCAGCACATAGGCAATTTAAGAACGCAAAAGTTTATGAGCAGTGGCAGATGCTGACACTTTTGTGCTCTCCAGTGGTACCACAGAGATACAGTGGTTCCCTAAGAATAATTTTTGAGGCCTCTCCAGGAGGAGTTTGTAGGTGAATGCACGTGCCTTGGGTATACCACTCCAATGTATTTGGAAACTGAAGATCATCAGCTATCTCTCAGATTCTGTGGCTGCCCACAGTGTAACAGGGATGAAGATGTGGGAACCTCCCAAGGATAGGCACAAGGGCTCTGTGCCACTGACCTTTTGCTGCTGCACATACCTGCAGTGTACAATACTTGGTCCTGTGTCCGGTGTCCTGTTGATATAATCTCTTACAGTTCTGACAAACTGAATCAGGGACTGGGTGGTCTCTGGCACACCATGATCTGGCCACACAGTGTAGTGGAAGTGACGAATGAGCCTCGTTGAGTCAAGCTGCTCTTCCTGTTGGGATTCAAAAATGTGGGTCATCAGAACAAGAGAGAAAGGGATACATAAAACAGGTACTTTCAGAGAAAATGCTACAGCTTCCTCCAGAGGGGAGCCAGGCATGATGCAACTGGGGTATGGCAGAATAAACATTCCTAATTTGCACACTTGCAACTGTTTTAAGCCAATTAATCAGGAAAAAAAAAGCAAACATACACTGCAGATTTTAAACTCTCGTATTGTCCACTCTGGGAGCACTGATTCAGACAGCATCTCAACAATCAGGTCTCCATAGTACAAGGAATCCTGGTCATGGGGCCAGTATTGATCACACTTTACCTGCAGGGACACAAGGAAAGACAGATTTAGTGCTCGAAACAGCTATAAACAGTGCCTCCATCCTGCACTGGCAGAAGCAGACTTCAGATCTCTTGTGCCTGAGGATGAAGGAAGAAAGGCAGCAGCTGAATTCAGAGAGAAATGCCACTCTGCCATGTCAACAAACAGGGTCTGACATGGGAACAGGTTAGCACAGGGGTGGGAGGTGGAAGTTCTCAAAATTCATTTGTGATGGGGGAATGGGAAGCACTTCACTGATACCCTCTTATAGGTCGTATTTTCTGTGCCAACACTTCTCAAATCTCTGCTTGGATCAGAGCTATGTCTCCAGTTCCCTTTCCTCACCTTTTGCTGAGACATGGCAGTAGGGTCCCATTTGGAACCAGTGAGATGCAGGACACAGATCCTATTCTGTGTCAGCTTCCACCCTTGCGTCAAGAAAAAATGGTAAGCTGAAAGGAACTGACCACATATGTGCCACAAGAGGATCACAAGTTCATTTAATCTTCTTACAGATCTAGTTACTGCCTTACAAAGGGCACAGGATGTGGCCATACCTGGGGAGGTATGCTACACCTGCACTCAGTAAGAGTGTTAAGTGCATGAGTAGTCTCTTTGCTAACTGCAAATTATTAGAGATAATTTTATGTATTTACCGACCAACATTTGCTCTCCAGAGCTTGTATTTAAAGTAGAAGCTGTTCAAAGTTGATGTGATAAACAGCCACTTTTTTGTTGGTGTTTGTTCTTCTGCATGCTGAACAAAATCCTGGATTAGAGACCAGAAGCACTGAGCTCTGTTCCTAATTCTAGCCTTGACATTCTACATGATCTTGAGACAGTGTGCATCTTCACTTCACATCTTTAATTTGCCTCCAGTCTTTATATTATACGTTTTCTTTCATGCTGTATATCTCCTTGACTGGGGTCTTTCTGGCTTTAGTGTGATGCAAACAAAAAGGAAAAACTTTTAAAACATGTTAAAAAAGACTTTAATAATAAAGAAAAGTCATTGCTTACCCGGCCCTTCTCAACACACTGGGTTACCATGACAATATTGTGAACATTTTGCTCCCATGCCATCTTCCAGAACTCATCTTTGGTTCCAGGCAAAGGGCCCTGAGTTGCTATGTATTCCCTACGGAAATTATTGCCCTGCAAATAAAGAGAACTCCGTTAGTTTCTAAAAAGTAGAAAAAAATATCTTCTAACAACTAAACAAGTCTTGGGGTTGCAGCCAGGACTCTGCAGCAGCCCTTGCTGGGACAATAGTTTTGAAAGCTAAATTGTTGCCTTGGACCTGGAAGCAAGTGGCAGATTGGAACAGAGAGAAGGAAGAGACTGTGGCAGTATATCTAAATACTGTTCCTTTTGTGACAGTCAAAGCTTTCCATTGTTCTTTTGTGTTCAGCACAGTCTCAAGCAATTTTAAAACTGCTAGGGGTTTCTGTTTTATTTATCGTTTTTAATAAATTAGCTGAGTTCTGGTTTGATATCTGGATTGCTAAAGCCAGTGCTATTATCAATCATAACTCTCTGGCAAAGGACATTATTTTAATTTCAGCCAGTTTTATCACCCTGCAAGGTGCCAATGCTGTCAGGATGAGCTACAGCTCCACAGTGAGGATGCCACCTGCAGTGATAGCTACAGTCGTTGTGGACACTGTATAAAATCAGCGACCTTTAAAAATGTGTCCTTGGCCAATTAGACTTGCTATCTTACATAACTACAGCAATGCAAGAAAGTGTCCTTAAGTGCTGGATAAATCACTCACAGTTAACTTAATGGCAGTCAGACAGAGTCTTTCAGCACACCCACAAAATGAGTTCTCAGTTTTTTAGTTCAAGTGAATCAAGGAAGGGGGAGGGGAGCCTTAACCATCCAGTTTTATATCCAGCTTTAGATGAAGGAAAAATTACCACTGGAAGAAGGACTGTAAAACACCACCCTCGAGTCACTTACTGGTATGTAGCTTGCATTAATGTAGTCTGAGCAAGGGTCATCATCCACATTGGAAAGCTTCACTCTTGATGTATCATCTAGCAAGAAATTGATTACAAGAGGCTTAAGGCTAGGTCTTGATTTTCAGTCCCTCTCGGCACTTACAGAAATGCATTTGTGAATGGACTGCCAGTACTATCACAAGATTTTTTATGAAGAGCTAATTTATAAGGAATAACTGCTGGCTTTACTGCCTCTTTAATCTGTGAGTGCTGTGGAGTGTTCCAGAGACTGGGAGATAGATGGGTAAGAAGGAAATAAATATACTGAATTTCCTCTGCTGAGCTGCATAGGATTTGTTATGACAACAAAAGGGCCAAAATAGCATCCTTCTTTGATCCTAACAGCTCTATGCTGTACTGGAAAGCAGCACCCAGCTCTGCCCTTGAAAGAACAGTTGCACTTCAGTGATATTCCAAGCTAATGCTGAGCAGGCCAAACATCTTCGTTAGGTGAAGGACCCTCTGTACAGAGACACATAGTGCCTGAGCTGCCAGCACACAGATTTGTGAGGTAATGCCATGTTGGATCTCAGTCAGGTGTCATTGCTAGCTGAGCAGGCAGGACACAGGAGAGATGTGCTGCAAGTGATGTGGAGCAGTGAGTTACGTGGTGTTCCTCCTCAATGTTCTACCTCCAAAATGACAGGTAGGATATCAAAGGGGGAACCTCTCAACAACAGACAGGTCTTGCATGAGAAGAACAGTTAACCTGACACATGTGTCTTACCAGGCAGAATCACACATTGCATTGTATGTTTGCTGTGTACCCTGAAGAACAAAGATTTGGCATGGCTGTCAAAGAGCACTGAATGGATGACACCCCATATGTAAAAGACCCTGCTGTTTCTACTATCCTTGTTATCAGCAGTGACTGAATGCCTGTGATAGCTGGTGCTTTTTCTCCCTGGACTGAATGCCAGCCATTACACCTCTAGTGTGAAATTAAATTACTGGTCTGTCTGAAGCCATTCAGGGTCATGCATCATCTGCCTCCTAGCACAAGAACCTGAGCTGGCAGAGATATTTCATCTCAGACAGAAAGGAGGGAAGGGATTGGCTGCACTCTTTTCCAGTAGACTTGCTGAAAAAAAGTGAAAAATGCTGGTGTGACACAATATTACACAACCAAAGCTAAAACTCACAGGGCAATATATTATTGTATCGATTTTTCCCTCTGTTCTCTGGCAGAAGTGCTATGTCACATGTCTGGTTTCGACCCACATCTTTCAAGTCCTGCAAAAAAGGAACAGGGATGAAATGTGAAGCAAAAATAATTAATGGAAAAGACAATACAAAGGGAAATAGTGCTCATCAGGTCTCAAAGGCCATGGACAGAAAACAGGTGGTTTTAAAAAAAAAAACAACCTGAAATTAGATAGGTAATCAAACTGTTTTAAAGCCAGTGCATGGCTGGCAGGTATTTTCCATGCTCTATCACACAAATGTGCCACAACAACAAATGACCCTGATCTCAGCCAGACAACTATCCGGCAGAGTCTGCCAACCAAGGTGCCAAATGAAGAGTTGGTTTCTGTTCATGGACAAGTGGAGTTCAAATGAAATGCTCCACCTTATTTGGATTTGTGTGAATAAGACAAACAAATGCAGGCCTTTCTAATACATTAACCAGCTGATCCAGTCATCCCACCCCTTCACAAGGCAAGTCCTTTGCCTAGGTTAGGATCCCACCTCATACTCCTTGGACAGAAGATAGTTGGAGTCTGCTTGAAGTTTGGTGAAGTGTGCTTCAAAGTGACTGACTTTGATCGGACTGAAATATTCAACAGGAGGAAGAAAATCACAGGATAAATCACAGGCACAATTTATCCAGTTGGTTACCAAGAATTTTTTAGGTATTAATTTTTTCTTTTTACCTGGAAGTTTTCCGGTACCTGGAAATTATTTCAAAAGAAAAAGAAACACTTCATCAGTAAGTAATCACATGGGTCTGTTCAACCATAATGCTATATTAAAAAAAGAAACTTTTTACATTACCCTTTTTGCCCCAAGTTCAAATGGACTGACAGTGGCCTGTCTCTGCGAATGTTCAGCCTTGTTGTAGGTCTCTCATGGCCATTGCTGGAACAAAAAGGAAGGTATTCTGTTATATCATTAAGTTTTGAAACTGATAAGAGTTGGCAATGACATAACTTCTACTTCCTTAATTATTTTTTTTTCCCAGTTTACTGTTTTCCAGAGTGTTTCAATTTTTGGGTCTGATCCTGCGACAGTGCTCTTAGCTCAGGCACAGAGTTTTCTTATTTTAGCTTGCCAGTAGTGATGTGGAGTGTATGGCACAGGTAGTAAGACATTTTTCTTGTTCTGAAACACTCGCAGACCAGCCCATCATTAAGGAAGGTGCCCTATGCTAAGACAGACTCTAAATCGGTTGATTCTCTACATGTAGAGGACCATGCAGGTAGTGCTGTCTTTCATCTTTTTGCTGCTATCTCCTCCTTCAAGATACCTCCCTTAGAGAACACTTTCTCTTTTTGTGTGATGTGGGAAAACCATACCAGTATTATTGCCATCCTGCTGGGTATATAACTTACAACAAGAAACCACATTCTATAATAAAGTTTATCCACTTTGGCTAAAAGCTATGACTAGTCAGAAAATAGGGTTTTTTTAATTCTGAAATTCTGACATGAAAAGCAAATTCAAAAACATATCATCTTAACTTTGTATCAGTAAAAGAACTGAATTTCAGACTTGCAGTGTTTCCCGTGCACTGGAAATATTGAGGGTTTTTTTCTAATTTCAGAAACTATAAAAAATTTCACATTTCTCAGTCATGCAAAGTAGTTTAAATGGATAAAGATTTTTTTAGTTGAGATACAGTATTTTACTTTTTAAAAAGATGCAAGTTCACTATTTAAGATGCATCTATATTGTGAAATATACAACTATAACTGACAAAAAATGAGAAGCAAAGTTTGAGCTAATCTTTTGAACACTGAGGTAAAGCCACATCTCAGTATTTTTGAACTGAAATGATAAAGTCTAAATAATTTCAAAAGCTTACCATCTACAATGCAGATGCAATTAATCTCAAACATTTCATTTTTTGACAAAAGATATTTTTCCCAGAAGATAAAAGTTTGAATGATAAACCATTTTTTATTCAGAACTATTCAGAGTCCTATTGCAACTAAATTTACAAGGATCCTCTATGGCATAATTCTGACACTATTTGAATTAAGTATGCATAGATTTCTTAATAAACAAGTCATTAGTTATATACTTAGTGTGTACAAAATTTGGGAGACATAGATTTTATCTGTTGAACATTTCAGTGCATCCATCCAATTTTTAGCTATGCCTAATCAACTGCATTACTTAAATGAATATAATTTGACATGACTTCAATAACAGAGACTGATAAAGGGAGTCAGCTTACCCAACTTTTTGTCTGCAGACAAATAAAGCAGTAACAGCCACCAACATCACAATCAGAAACAAGCCAGCACTCACACCTTCAATAACTCCAAAGAGAGGTTCTAGAAACAAAATAGTGTATTTATATATCTTGAGGAAAGTATCAGAAGATTCAGAAAATCAATAACATTCAGGGGATCTGTTATTATCAGCTGAAGAAAATGGCTAAATACAAGGAAATGCAAGGCATTAAAACACTTAGCTAAAACCTGGCCTTGATTTTCTGTGCTTCTTTTTTCAAACCATTAAACAAAATTTTTCACTCCCAGCCACGGTAAAAGAAAGCACAACTCCATTATATGGGAGTGTTTCTCTTGCAGTTAGAAGCTTTATTGGTGATAGCCTCACTGAGCATTTTTCCTTTTCTTTACTTTCAGCAGCTTTGTCAAGCAGTCCTCTGAATTTTCCAGTAAAGGCAGATAAACCAAGGCTCCAGCTTCCTCTCAGAGCAGCCTACAGGACACGCACAACAAGCTTTGTTCCACTCCTTAGAAATACATCTAGATGCCAGGGTATGCTTAGGCACAATATATAATCACGTGGCACAGTCACTGATAACAGCCTGAAACTAACCTGCCTCTGTAGTGATTGGTAAAGAGAAGAAGGTGTCTGTAAAGAGCGGTTTAGGAAGTTCCTTTGGGTCTTCACTGAAAAGCTGAGTGAAAGCTCGTATGCTGATTCTAAAAAAAAACAAGTAAAAATGGCTCATCAGATGTTCAGAACCAACAGCAGAAAAGTAAAAACTCATTTGCCCCTTTGAAACAACTAAAATCTTTCCACTTACAAGAGATAACTCTTAATACAGAGACCAGAGTTAATCAGTCTTCTACTTAATTAATGATGCTGATCCCTGAGTTAAATATGGGGGAACCCAGCTAGTGCAGGTGGAGGGCTCTGAGGTATCCTGGCAGAGGTAACAGATGAGGCTCTGGCTGCTGGCACACACAGCCTGACCATATCTGAAGGCGAGACTAGCAGAAGCTGTAGAGGAGAGAAGTCTCACTAATGCTTCTCAGGGGAACACATTTTTGCTTCACTTGGCTGAGCATGACTGTTCTAATGGATAAATGTTATACTCCTCTTTGTTCTCCTGGTAATGTGGGTATTTCCCAGACTAAAGTTTTGGTAAATGTGCCCTAATGAGAGCAGACTATAGTAGGCTAGCCCTGTTGTAATGATGACGAAGAAGCTAAGAGGCACAATGGGCATTCCTTGGCATGTCCCTTCTGTCCATGTGCCTTTTCAGTGAGCAGCTTGCAGATCTCTTGGGACAGTATCTGCCTGTGGGAGGGGCGTCACTGAGCCACACTGGAGCTCATGTTTGGTCTCACAAACAAACTGCTGAGGCTGGTCTTGTCAGTCACCCTCTTCTACATCCTACAGCTAACCTGGACCTAGCTCTGGAGCCTGAGGATGGTGCTACAGGATAGAATGGCCTCCAATGGTTTTTCTAGCTTGTTCCAAAAGAACAAGTGGGGTAGTTCTGCCAGACTGGGTGAAGCAAGCTTGCCTTCTTCTGTTAAGTAGTCTTCTAACTTAGCCAACTGTCTTTAGTCTTTCCAAAGAAATGTTGAGCAGTAATAGGAGAGCTTCCCATCAAGTTGAGGTAAATAAATAAGCTTATTCACTGCTCAGAGTTTTGTGCATAATTAATCATATCATTCCCATGCTAGTGAATGACTGGTTCTTACCGATGGAACAGGGGCATGGATAAAGCTTTCATAAATTTGCACTGAAATACAAAGTACATTGTACAACACAGTTACTAATGTACAGAAGCTCAAGTGGATCAAGCACCCAGATGACATCAAGCCTAATAATGTGACAGGGCAACAACTATCAATATAAGTCTAACCTATAAGCAGTTCGAGGCTTTAGAGGTCCATCGCAGAATTTCTGGTGATCTGGATCACATTTTCCTCCCAGATTTTCCATTTCTCCTCCAAGCTTAATGTCAAAGCTTTTATAGTCACTGTCAGGGCTTTCAGCACAGCTACTGGCAAAATAATTTGTCTGGTAGATGCGTATAGAGTCATTGTGTTTGTACTCCAGATAGGAAGGTAATGGGTGCTGCTCATCAGGCTTTGGTCCTTCACTACCTACGTCATGTGCAGAGAAAAACATAAGGTTTAGGTGCCACAGTCGATAATGTGATGAGGTTAATAGGCTCAAGCTCTTGACAGATATATTCTTATTCAATTTTCTATTTCTTGAAGGCAACCTCATGAATACAAAGCTACAATGGTTACGGTACCTTGTTTCTCGTACCAACCTTTCTATTATTTTTAAGACAGATATCCTCACAAGTCCTAAGAGGGACTTTTACCACAATAGGCATGCACAGGTCAAATGCTATGACATTTTTCCTGTGCTATTGATGGGAGTTTTTGTGATCCACATTCCTGGATCATACTACTAGCTATTTCAAAAAGCAGTAAAGAACCTCACACACTGACAACTCTACTGTATATAGAGACAAAATAAAGTAGGAAATTACAGGGGTCCCCTGAATGTAAATTCACAATACTAGATAAGAGACTCAGATAGGCAAAGCTATGGCAATGAGAAGTCCCTTTCTCAAAGAGCTTTACAGTTTGCCCAAACACGACAAAGCAGACAGTGGAAATATTATCTGTTTTTTATTTCCTAAGGGCTGATGGACAGAGAGATTAAGAAACTTTCATAAGGGTCACACAATATCTCCTGGTATGCCATTAAATATGTCCTGGTATGCCATGCAGCCACTTCTAAAACAAGGTACAAACTGTTGAGAACTGTATCTGATTTGTCAGACACGTCTCAACAATAGGTCAGCTGTACAGAGCAAGGTTTACATGCATGTCACAAGTACAATTTCTGTTCTGTTTTATAGGACTGGATCAAGTAATTTTCTTCAGTTAGCAAACATCACCTGGTAGACCTGTACCTTTTTAGCATGGCTTACTGAGACTCTCCAAAAGGGTTGCCTTTCAGTATTTGCACCTGACATTTAAACTACCTTTTGAGATCTGTGCACAGCAAGGCACAAATCTGTGTTCAATGGCAATGGCAATCAACATAAGCCTTCTATTTCAGAAATTGTCTGAACATACATGGCAGTGTAATCTAGAGTACAGAAGTTAACTACTGCTTCTCTGAGCTCTGTAGTTGCTACACACTCTCTGAGAATAGGACTGAGTTCCTAGATCCTCAGGTTAGGGAGGAAGTATAGATCCAAAACCTGTATGACACTCAGGCATTAGATGAGGAGAAATCCCTTTGCTGTGCAGTGATAGGGATGTACTTCCCCATGTAAATTTTATTTGCTATAGAGACAATAGCGCTAAATCATGACACTTACCATCAGCCTCCCTCACAACCACAGTAAAGTACTTCACAGCTCCATTAGTATCACTGAACCAGCTGCAGTTAAAAGTAAAGTTGATGGAGGATTTGGTAATCAGCACATCTTTTTTGTTCACTCGTATGTCTGGAGGTGGCTGAGGAGGACCTGAGTATTAAATAAATAGAAAATAAATACAAAACAGAGAGAAAGCACTACCTATGTACTTGCTATGAGCTAGACCTAGTATGGAAAATGCAATTTGTAATAAATCTTGGTTTCCTGGACCCAAGTCTCTGATTCTGTTCTCTTTCCAATCAAGAATCTTCACCTCCCACAGAGAAATAGACAAAAGATGAAACAAGCCAGCAATGTGTTCATCACAATAAGAGTGACACCTCCTCAGTAGGAATTCCTGCACAAGCCCACATGGAAATGCATTAAATTTGTGTCAAGCCTATGAAAATAGATATTGTAGCTGCTAAAAACAACTCAGGTTTAAGCCAAGTATTTGGAGACCACTTAACACAGTACAGAAGTCACCTATTTTAAGCATCTTATTTCTGCTTTCTTTTCCAGGGTTAGCCAGACACAGCATTCAACTACAGAGTACCATTTTCTAGACTGACTGCAGAATTTCCATAGAAAATTTTCTTTGTATGATACAAAACTATACCTTAAACAGTGACACAGTAGAAGTAAACTAGAAAGTGAAGTATGCAGGGAAGAAAGTGCAGAAAAAGTTGGGATTTTAAGGATGTACACTGCTAATTCTTTAAAAAAACTGCTGTACTGAAACTATATTGCACATATGAGAAACATAAAAACCATAAACAGGTGGCTAAATTTCAAAAGCTTTCAGAATGCCAAAAGAACCAAAAAATTCATATATGTACATGCTTTTTAGCTAAACCTCTTACATCTACAAAGTCTAGCTGCAATTTTTTGTGCTCCTTTGAGGCAGGGCCTCCAGGGTCTAGGAGAGCAGCAGTGTTCAAAACAAGTAAGTGACAATAAACAAACAGGAATGTAAACCAAATAAGAATATACATGATCATCAAACTTTCAAATAGGACTCAGTCTTACTTCTTGTGACATGAATAACTAGGTCTTACATCTGGATTTGCAGTATCCTTTGCGATAGAGTAAGGAGATTAAAAGGAAATTGAGGGGCAAAGGAGAAGGTGGTTTGGTGACTGAATTCTAGCTTAGCTCAATAGCTCCCAAAGCAAACATAATTTTTATGATCCATGATCATAATTTTTATGATCATTTCACACAAATGTGGCTTTTAATAAACAACTACAGAGGCATTCCTAAATATAAACCTCATGGCCATCCTCTCATTTTTGAGAAATGTAGCCCTGGAACAGTTCAGACCTCTGCATTGTGCTGTGCCACTGAATCCTGAGGCAGTGCAAAATCTGGGGCAGCTCTAGGGTCAGCAATGGCAGGCTGGTGACTGCAGTGATGCCTGGCAGTGCAGAGGTACCAGCAGATGCCACTGATACACTCTACTCAGTAGCCTACGGGTAGAGAAAGAAGAATTTGTTTCAAAGCACATGCTATAGAAATCTGGATCCTCCCTCAGGTAATTTGGTCAGGTAGCACCTCAGAAGAGCCTATAGAAACCAAATGCAGTACTACAGTCCAATGTCCTTGTTGATGGATATTTGTGCCGAGGATGGCTACCATCTATGAGGGGAAACAGCCAGACACAGAAAGCCAAGCAGTAAGCATGAAAACATCTGAAGGCATGTGATGATGAGGACAAGCTATTTATGTTTCTCAGGCTATATTTCATGAATAAGCCAAATAATCGGGTCTGGCAATGTAATAAGAGGCAATACAGTTAAAATCCTGCATTGTCTGTCACAACAAAGAGTGGGTTCAGTTACTTTAGTCACCACTCCACACTTTGGCAATTGTGGAGTTCAGAACTCCTTTTACTGTCTAACCAACACGAGCAATTGCTTATTGCTGCTCAGCACCTCTCTTCAGGGAAACTCTGAATTCCACTTACGATCAATCATTGTGATGGTGCTGTCTTCAACCACTTCACTCGTCATGTCTGCAGAATGAACCTTGATGGACACCAGGTATCGCTTGTGGGGAACAAGGGTCATGATATTAAGTAGAGATTTGTCTTTTTCTATCCTTTTAGAAAATTCCACTTCACCAGTGTCCATTTTCTTGCACTCGACGCTATACCCATCAAAATCAGAATCGGGAGGAGTCCAGGAACATGCGATGGCAGTAGAGGTTTGGGGCCGACAGTGAAGACTTTGTATCTTGTCTGGTTCTAAAGAAATGTTGAAAAGTTGAAGCTTGGTGGGAAAAGGGACAGGTGTCATACACTCTGCTGGCACTACAGCTCCTAGATTGTGCATCAACCATCAGATCAAAGTAGGAGGCTGGGAGTCAGAATTCCCAGCTATCCTACAAATGTGTGCTGCCTGATTATCATGTAAGGTTAACACATTTTAGCCATCTGAAATCAGATCTAGTGACATCCGCCCCACCAGCATTGTGGAGCTCCAGTAATTTATTGTGAAAACAAGGAAAAAACTTCTACTTGATGATGTCTTAACATGAATAGCAACACCACAAAGAAATGGATTTCTGGAAAGCTGTTACAACTCATTTGGAGGCTCAGTGTGGTCACTTAGTCAATACAGACATTGTAATTTCATGACTAATCTGGTTTCCTGGGCAGTATGTGATGTGTCCCTATTATTAAAACATAACACAGAAATACGCTTCATCCATGTATTATGGGAGCACCATTTATATCATATAACATGTAACAAAGACAGGATTTCACCCTCAGATGGCAGGCATCTACATTTATGTGATAAGGTACAGGTGAAATTTTAATTATTATGCTGTATTAAAGAGCTATATAACTTAAAACATAAATGTCAATTTAGAGCTGAATCCAACCCCAAATGACATGAGGATTTGCCACGACTCGATTATTTTTACAATTTCATGTCACTTTTTCAAATCTCTAGCAACTGAGGTTGTTAGAGACAGCTAGAGATGAAACAGATTCACAGACTTGGGCAGAAACACAGAGCAGTGAAACACTGATTCCAGTTTCAAATCTAGTACAGGACAGTTTCTTTCATCCTTCCTGTCTTATCATTAAGAAACATGATTATTTCAATATACTACCATCAGAGAAGTTTGGCTATTCAGCCCTATTTTACCCCTGAAACTGATTGATTCAGGCTCTGCAACCAAACAGCTTGACTCTGGATGTGAAGATTATAAATGTATGTCCATTATCAGTCTTTAAACAGCTGACCTTGCACACAGCAAGGGCTTAGAATCTAGCTGAATTCATCACTGTCATTCATGAATTTACTAATGGAAATTGCTGATTGCAAAAGGAATTGGTAATATTTTACAGCTTTGCATCTTCTTCAGCTGAATGTTAAGGTGCCATTTTTACTTACTTGTTCTCACACTTGCAGACTGTGACTGACTGTACGTCTTCCAGCTGTCGCCACTGACAGTTCTGACACTGAACTCATACAGTCTTCCTGGTCGCAGGCCATAAATGATGCGTACTTTAGATTTGCTGCTGCTGTAGGGATTGAATACGGTGAGGGGATCCTTTGGAAGCCACTGCACCTCAAAGTCATCATAGTCAGTCCAGTTTGGAGGACCCGGCCAAGTGATAGATAAAGAAGTGTTTGCAACATCAGTAAACGACACAGTGTTAGGAGGGCTGGGTGCTATGCAGAAAGAGGGGGAAAAGGAGAGAAGAAAAGGAGATTCTTAACAAATTTTTACACAAGACAAAATGAAACATGCATTATTTTCTTCACGCATTGCAAAGTAGTTTGCATTATCTTGTATACACAGCCAGTTACTGCACCTGTGCGGATGATGGTGACTTTCACAGTTGTAAGATATTCCTGACCCTTTGAAACAGTGCTGACTGCTTTTCTTTCACATTCCACTGGTTTAATGCACTTAAGGTTATCTTTCATCTTTATACCTTCAATAACTCTTATAATAAATGCTCCCTCAGAATAAGTCTGTTGCAACGAAATCAAACAGATGGAAGTAAAAAAAAAAAATCCCGTACCTGTTCTTCCTTCAGCATTTGCTGTGTTGGTCAGGTCACCACTGTGAGTCACCACAACCAAAGTGTACTTTCTGCCAGGAATGAGCCCCTGGAAATGCCACTCTTCCAGGTCTTTGCTTTGCTCAGTTTCTTTCTGTGTCCCATTTGGGTTGTAAAGATTCAGCTCGTAGAAGTCAACATCTCCTGCTGCTGGACTCCAAGTGAACCACAGACTGTCTGTCATGTTTCGGTTGGATGCCTTAAGACCAACCACTGGGGCAGGTACTGAAAAAAGAAGGATTAAATATTACTTTATGTAGAACATCCTTTGGGTGAGAAGAAGCAAAAAGGTCAAGCAGACCTTTTACTCTCCTGTCATGATAATCATTTTATAAACCAGACAGCCACCATGGCTAGCTGAAAAGTGGAAAGCGTATCTCAGTAGCTTCCTTTATTATTTTGAACTGTCTGCACTGTTACCAAAAGAGGTGGCAGTGTTTATAATGGATAGTTTTGAAAATGTTAAGCAGCTTTTTCCTAGTCAGTATTTGGAAACACCCATTTCTGAGGTAACTGAAGAAAGTGCACCACTGAGCAGATGTAGTCCCAGAGACGGGTTCCTGTATGGTGCTGCAGGGGAATAAAGAAAGGTTTCACACAATGGCAGAGCTGCTGGAGCTGCTTAGAAAACTGCTTCCCACATGTGGCTGAACAAACACAGAGCTGCAGTCAGAGCTTCCCATGGGAAACAAATTTTATTTTACTGGTAGACAGTCTGGTAGACGTCTATCCCATTAACCCTACTTGCTTTGCCTTTTTGCCTTTTCCACTCATGCCAATATTGCTTTTAGGATGGGAGACAGCCATTTTACTGCTTAAGGTGCATACACTGGGATGTCTTTCTTCTGACATGAGCTCCTGAGAATTGCAGCAGGGTTCCTCACTTCATTTTTTCTGCTGTAACTACATCATTCAGAATTTACCTTTTTACATATCTAACACTTTTTAGGTATTAGAGCCAGTTTTGATACTTTTAATAGTTTCTCTAATCTAGTATGAGCATCAACCTCAGATCAGCTCACTGGTGTCCCCCATGAGCACCACACTGGAGACAGATGGTTTTCTTAGATGTTCTTGCCTGTTCTTCCATAGACAGATGACTCATTAGTGAGGTCTCCACTGTGTGTAACAATCACCATTCGATACATCCTGCCTTGACGCAGGTTCTGGAACGAACACTGCTGGAGATGCTGCTCTCCTGAAATCCTGTCATGAAGGGACTTGTCTGGATTGTATAGGAAGATGTCATATGAATCAAGCTCCCCTTGAGAGGTGGTCCAGCTGAAGGACAGTCGGTCAGTGGTGTTCTCTGTGACTTTGAGATTTGTAACAGCTGCTGGAACTGAAAAGAAGGATAAATGTAAGAGTAAATATCAGAATCTAGGCACTAAGCTGAACCTTTAATAAACTCATGGCTGTAACACATTTCAATTAAGCCAGAAGTAGCTAAGTAATATCAACAGCAACTGTCAGAAACAAGAGGAAAGCATTTATGAAATTCCACTGAATCTCTCCAATATAATATTTTTATTTTCCAGAAGGCCTGATTCTCTAGACTGTGCTCAAACAGAACTGTCCATTAGCTTCTACAAGAAGGTTTAAATTAGTAAAGACTGCAAGCAAGACTTGGCCTTCAGTTTAGAAGTGTGTATTCACATCAAATCCTGCACTAAGAACTTTGAGATTATGAATTAAAAACTTGATGACAATAAAGCATTCAGCTATTGTCACAAAAGAGAGAAGCATTCAGCATTTTGGTTTAATATCCTTATTATGAACCATGGTCACATTATTATGATAATAAGTTTCAGATTCACATACAAAGCATGTATCAGGAAAAATGATGCATAAACAGCCAGAGTCTGTGCCTCATTATAATCTTTGCAGAATCAAGATATACAGATGGTTCATGCATTTAATGATATCTGAGGGAAGCATAAATAAACCAATACGTTCTAATTACCTGTTCGGCCAACAGTTTCTGCACGCTTACTGAAGAGTCCACCACTGACTGTCAAAACTTGTATGTTATACTTCTTGCCAGCTAGTAAATCTTCAAATTTGTGCTGTTTGGCTGTAGCTGGCTCTGATTTGTTACTCAGGAGGATTCCTTGCTCGTTCAAGAGCAGAATGTCATATCTTTCGGCTACACCAGGAGCTTTCTGCCAGGTTACTAACAAGGAATGACTGCTGTAAGCATGATGGGCTAATAATTCCTGGACAGAGGCTGGAACTGGAAGCAACAATTAAAGGTAGGATATTACCAGGTGAACTAGAGACCATTCAATACACAAATCTGAATAAAGTAATTAACAGAATATAGTTTTGTATTTTTTCAGGTTCACTTGTGGGAAAAGACATGTCTGTGCATATGTTCATGCAAACAAATAATTCCCAGACATAAATACAAACAGATAAAGTTACAGAGCACCACGGATATCTGAACTGGGAATGGAGAAGCAACAGATATATACAGACTATCATGAAAAGATGGGGAAGGAGAGTGAAATGAACTGACTGAAACAGTTAAGAAAGGAATATGAAAAATAAAGGAGTGGCAAACTGGTGCAAAATAGAAGCCTAGAATAGAAAATGTTAGCCAGCAGCTGCTGCACAAAAGTCAAGGCTGTAGATAAAAAATGCAGGTCCTAAAGAGAGAGGATAGATTAAGAACAAGATACTGCATTGTTTTGTATGCTCTGACACCCTGGATACTGGGGTAATATGTTGTCTAACAAGCCTTGATCATGCAATAGGCTCTGCTAGAAGACAATACTTGAGTATATGGAGTGGATGTGTGTCAGATGGGTACAGCCATAAGAAATGAGAGGGATGGAACTGCATTAATTCTATGAAGGAAGACACTGGACTGGAATTCCATGCACATTCACCCAGGTATAGCTACTGAAATGACACATCTCACTAGTATTTACAGACCCATGCCTACATTATGACTCATGCTTCGAGATAAAAACTTCCCATGATTCTGAATGTCCCCCTGCCCTATGGTACATCCATAAACATTATTAAACAAGGGTCAGTCTCTGAAAAGATATAATGCAACTTTCTCATTGTCTCAAGAGAAACATACTTGTTCTCCCAAAAGCTGCTAAGCTGTTGTGCAAGGTGCCACTGTTAGATTGCACCACCACCCGGTACTGCTCCCCAGGTTCCAACTTGTGAAACGTGTGCTCAGAGATGTGTTTGGAGACACTCTGGGAATCAAGCTGCTGGTTTTGCTGAAATATAGTCACTGTGTAGGAATCAACATCTCCACCTCCAGGAGTCCAGCTCACTTTCAGGCTGTTTGTCATGCCATTAGGTGACACATGGATGTTTCGGACCTTGCTTGGAACTGGAAAAAAACGGGGGAAAAAAGGCATCGGCTCACAAATTTCCTGTTTGACTCAGGCTTCCCAGTTTCTACCTACTTCATGGCCAAAATGATTCAAAAGAGAAAGATCATTTACAGGTACAAGTAATGCCATTCATGGGTAAATACAAGTAAAATTGTAAACATTTGTGTGGGACTATACCATTTTAGAAAAGCAGGTCTGTGTGTAACCTCCCTCTTGTCCCAGTGATGCATTAAAAACACCTCAAGAAATGAAAGCTCTTTAGGTACCCTCAGTTAGCCATTTTGCTGTTACTATCTGAATCATTAATTTCAGGTAGATAAACAGAGGTATAAAGTAGGTAAGTGATTTAGCTAGAGACACAAATCAAACAACTGGCATGCATGGGAATAACAGAAACCTAAATGCTGACATCTCAATACAATTCCCATGCAACAAATCAGTTTCTCTGCCAACAATCAAATATTAGCAAACAAGATACTTTTTTATTAAGCACAGATCACAGGTTGGCTGAAGTACTATAGTGATTTTCAATGAGATCTGCTGTCTCTGAGCCAGTGTTACAGGAGTTCAAATGGCTCACCCTTGATTTTCAGTGCTTCATTCTAGAGAAGCCTGAACACATTTTAAATACCACATTACTTCTTACTTGTCAGGCCTTCTATGAAAGTGGCACGCTGTACATCTCCACTGATGGTCAAAACAAGAATTTTGTACAGACGTCCTGGAGTCAGAGCTGTGAACCAATACTCCTCGATGGTGTTCCCAAGGGAAATGGGTGGGAAGATCTTCATATCGTTGAAGAGGAGCTGAATCTCATACTTATCAACATCCCCCTCAGCCTTTGACCAAGTTACCTGCAGATCTTCTGTGCTCCTGTTACTAAGAGTCAATTCCTTCACTGACTCTGGCACTGAAGGGGTGAGAAGAAAGATGGGAAACTTCTCAGTACTTACTAACAGATCACAGCAAAAAGCTAGAGTCTCTTAAGGCATGCTTCTGAGCTACAATTTTTCAACCAATTTCCTTTAAAAAGCGGTAGATTGCACTTATTTGGGTAGTTTGCACCCCATCTAACACTGGAAGGTGTCATTTCAGAAGTCCACAATCTATCAGCAATAAATAAATGAATAAATAAATAAATAATGGAGCCTGCAGGGAGTTTACCTAGCCAACAAAAACTAAGATCTGCATGCAAAACAAATACAGAGAAAAGAGGCCTGAGCTAGAGCCAAGCCAAGGCAAGCCATCTGTGTGATGCAGCATGGCAATGCAGTTTCCGGCTTGTGCCAGACACAGGTGAGTCATTTTTGCCCCATGCTACATCTTTGTTTATAAACTGAGTTTCTCAGCATGGCTCCTTAACTCACATGCAGCATTAGATGAGGATTGCAGTCAGATCCCTGCTGGCTCCCAGCTAGCCACCTTATCATTCCTGCCCCACGCTCTCCAATTCCAGTGCTTGGATAATTTGAATAGAGTGAGGTCTAGTCTATCTTCTTTCCTACATACTTCCATGATCAGAAAAAACTGTTCAGTACATTCTGGCATAATTTAATTATAAATTCTAAGCTCACGTGGAAAATGTACAACTTCTTTGGCTTTCAATGTTTCAAGATTTGCTTTCCAATTTAACAGCATGGGTCTCTTCTTACACTTCTTGTTTGTTGGTAATTTAAACATTAGTTATAAACTAAATGCTGCTTTCTGTATTTGGAATAATACACATTCAAAGAATCATAGTCAACATTCTATGTTAAAAATATATATGTTAAAATCATATGAGATTTTTGCTCCTGGGTATGGTAAATAAAAAAAAAAAAAAATACCCTGGGGTGTCTCAGAATGTTTCCAGCGTGCTTACTTACTTGTTCTGCCATAGACTCTTTCACTAGTTTCATATTTCCCACTCCTTGTGCTGACCGTGACACTGTACTGCCTCCCTGGGACCAGACTGGTGAACACACATTCATTTTCATCCTTTGGGACACTTTTTGTTTGGATGAAATCATTGTTGTTCCTGATGACTACTTTGTAATTATCAAAATATCCAGATGCATGTAACCAGGACACTTTCAAGTAGTCACTTCTGGCTGAATTGCTGACAGTAAGTCCCTGGACACTTGAAGGGACTGAAAGAAAAAAAAAATGCAGTTAAAGATTCAGAAAGCAATAACTTCCTGAAGTAACCAGGGCTGTGGTAGAGAACCATATTTGTGGTAGTTACCAGAGTTTTGTGAGGAAGTTGCAAAAAGACAACAATGTAGATTTAAGCAATAGAATAGTATTTGCAGTTTCCAAGCTGCTTTACATCTTACGACAATACAATGGTTTGCCTTTCTTGTTCTTGGTCTAATGGAATTTGCTGTGTTATTGTAAGAGCAGTGAGTTCCACAGACAAATGCTGATCCAAAATTTGGTTCTTGTCCTTTCGTGGCTGTTCCTTGGATTTTCACTTAGATCATGAGAAAACTAAAACTGCACTACCTTGATACTCTGTTATTTTAACACATCTTACAATCTTTCTTTTATTCTACTGGCTTACAAAGTGTAAAGTCTCAGTTTTTCAACTTCTGAGAAAGTCTTAAAAGCTTCTCCATCATTACTGCCATCCTTTTCTGAGATTTCTCTATTGGTATAATATCCTTGAAAATTGCATGATCAAAACCATAGACACGTGTTACATTACCAAAACCAACTGACATAGGGGTTACACATTATTGTACCTCATTAATATTTTACTAGTTAGCCCATCCTATTCTGTTCTTTCAGTGTATGAGTAGCTTTTTGAGGAGATGCTCTGCAGGGTATACTTGAAGGGCCAAGTAGAGGCATTTAGGGCAGGGCAACACATTTGAGCCAAAACTGATACATGATTTCTATTCACTCATAAGGACTGACATGACTTTTATTCGTGCTAAAGTACTTTTGCAATGGGGGCATAAGAATAAAACTAAATCTATAAAGCTGTAATTTTATGGTTTGACCCTCCAACCCCTATTCATCCATCCCAGTTTGGTCAGATACTGATAAATCATTGTTAATAGCTATACATTAGCCATTACCAACACAACAATGGTTACAGTGACTGTACTTGCCCAGAGCCTCTCTTTACCTGTTCGTTCCTGACTGAAGGAATAGTTTTCATACTTTCCACTCTTTGTGGTTATCATCACATCGTAAAGTGTCCCAGGAGTAAGGCTGCTAAAGGAGCATTCACTGAAGGATTTGGAAATGGTGAGAGTCTGAACAATCTTGTCATCATGAGAGAGTGTTACCAAATAACTGTCTACATCTCCAGAAGCTGGCAGCCAAGAAACACTGAGGTAGTCACTCCGACCTGAGTTATTTACTGTTACTCCAGTCACGCTGGAAGGAACTGTGCAAAAAAGAGGAAGAAACAAAAAAAAAGCATTAACCAGCCAATTCTTATTGTTGTGAGAATCCCTGGAATGCCATCCCCTGCAAAATAAGCAGCGACTCCTGAGAAGTTCTGCACTGACAGTCTCTCAGCAACATTCATCTGCTTTTTTAAATACAGTGAAGGAAATTGTCTTCGGTGGCCTGATCCCAGCAATTCAAAAATCCCAGAAGCTGAGTTATCCTCTCAAATTGCCATTCCTCAGTAAGAGCAATAACTGGTGAGGCTGGTAAGATGCTGAGGCCCACAGCTGAATATTTCATTTCCAGTGGGTTCTCTGACGCCTAGTGGACAAAACATGAATGCCACCTGTTTGTCAAGCCAGCAAGGTGAGCTCAAAGGCTCCACATTGCCAGAACTGTCATCATTCAAGTACAAAATTCTCATTTATTACAGGGGCAGAACTGAGACATAATGAACTTCCAAATTAAATTTTCACTAGAACCCTTCTGCATTGAAGTTATTTCTCTCAGTAGACGGGCTGGCCAACAGCTGTCAGAGTCAATCCCCCACAGATTTTACAAAATACACTTACCTACTTTAAGCCTTTTAGTATTATTTTTCACCATTTCTTCAGGTTTGTTTTGCCTTTTCACTTGGAAATATTTGTTTTCAAGGAGAACACTGCAGAAAACTGCAGAATGCCTGGCCTTTGCCATATTCACTTAATGGGTGAAATTGTACTACGTTGCCAAATTTTTCCTCTGAATATGCACTGAACTGGTATTTCATTTCATAACTCTTTAAACCTGAAGAATTTGATGCATGTTCTATGAATTACAGAAGGACCTCATAATAACTAATTAGCTCTGGTGGACATTCTTTGATGCTGGATTAAAGAAAAAGAATGGGTTGTGAGAAACTGAGACAAGTTCACCCCACCACCTTTAGGCAGGTTCTTGGCACACATAAGTAAGGAGCAATCATCCTACACCACCACATAGCCAATGGAACAAGAAAATCCCTTCCAAGGAGTGATTTGCCCAGCATAGTTGTTCTTTGCTCTCAGGGCATATTTTTGTCTTCATTACAGACTGATCCTGCTGTAGAGTTCCCACTGCAGTTAGCACTCTAAAGCTATATTTACACAAATCTAGACACATGTTTTTCTGAATTCTCAGTGCAGTGGCTTAATCACTTAGGTTAGGTGATTCTTAATAATTTTCTTAGATAAATTCAGCTTTTAAGAACCATGAAAAAGCATGCTGGAGCATTTTCCTTTTTACCTGTCCTTTCCTCTGCAATCGTTTGCCTTGAAGATATCCCTCCACTGACAGTGGTGACAACAACTGAATAGAGTCCTCCAGGTTTCAGGGGATAGAAGTGATATCTGTTGGTTTCACTGGGAACAGTTTCATTTTTAATGACAACATTCTCGTGAATCAGTAGCACTTGGTATGAGTCTACATCTCCCTGTGCTCTTGTCCAGTTAGTGAACAAGCTGTTGGTTGATCCCTGACTTGCCACAGTCAGACCTGTCACTTGGGCTGGCACTGAAAAGGAAATTGTCATACTGTTACTGAGGAGAAACAAAATAAAACAGAATTCCCCAAAGAACACAAGTTTAGTCACACTGAGGAAGTGCATCAAAAGAACATTCCAATTTGCAGCCAGACTCAACAGGACTAAAAATACTTTAACTGGGGACTGCTTCCTGTCTGGGATGTGGTCTATGGGAAACTAACTGAGGCACAGAAAGTCTTTCAGCCTTTAGCACAACTTAGTCAGATGAAAATAATTCAAGATCAGGGAACTGAAAGAGATGGCATTTTATAAATACCATTAAATAAAAGCCATCATTTTAGGAAATCACTCAGGGTTTTTTGATGACTACTTCAAATATAGTCTGTGTCTTTCCTTTTCTCTTTCCTCCCCCATTCCCAATCTTTAATTTCTAATAAATGACCAACCTGTTTGAAGAATACCTCAGGCACAGTCATCTATACTGTCAGACCCTTTAATTTTGGGGATAACTGAGATGGATGGTTATGGTTTAACTTTTTATGTCAGAAGATCTGCAGGATAACAACTTTCATAGCATCAAAAGATGAATTGTTAAACAAACATAACATGTATCTAAGCATAAGCTCATGAACTAAGCCAGACCAAAGAAATAACAAAGGAATGTAATACATAGCACAAATTTTACCTCAAATCCTCTTTCTTTAAAATTTGGTTTGACAATATTTGGTCAAAGCAAGGAAACAGAATTACTTCTAAAGATTTCTGTTTACATAATCAAGCACAACTGAAATAAAGAAGACTAACTTTACAAAATGTGAACGCACTCTTCTGCTCTTGTTTTACATCAGCCTTTCTACACACATAGCACTGGTGTAGTAATCATTAACAAAAGCTAGAAAGTTAGGCATATAGCTGAAGAAAATGTAAAGTTAACAAAAAACTCAATCAAAAATCCTTCCTGTTTTATAATGCTTTCATAACATAGCTCCAACAAGACACTAAAGTGCCACATTTCTGAGCTATATGCTCTTTCAAAGATACTGCAGGTTTCACTGGAAGCTGACAGGTTCTGGGATGGAAATAAGACCCACTTCTGTCATATTTGCAGCAATATTTTTCAAGCCTAGTAAGCTGTCCTGCTGCAAGGAAGATTCAGAGGTTTGAAACACTTATTAAAACCTATGTTCAAGCTAAATTATGTTTGTTCTTTTTAACTCACTTTGAATGTAACACAATCAGAGCTTGATGTGTTTTCAATCATAGACTCCTACAGGTGAAGTGGGACCCTTATGCCTGAATAGGTCCCCTAAAGGGGTGTAAGTCAGATAGAAGTGAAATTCAAGCTATGTAATAACATAACAGAGAAATGAAAGTTTAAGCTAAACTTCTCAGGCCTTGAAAGGAGTTGTAAAATTTAAGTAAGGACTGCCATCAACCATAGGCATGTTTAGATTCAGACACAATCAGCTAGCTTTTCCCAGTGCTGTGCAAGGCCAGAGCTACATTTAAAAACTTTTCTTGCACTGGAGAATGCTTAAGTCAGTGCTTAAGCAGAGTAAAGCAACCTGTATGGTTTAAAACATGCACATGTGCACAAAATTAGCACCCTGTAGGGGGTGAGAATGGGACATTCCTTGTGACACAGTCATCATCCTCAATAACAAATACATATTCTGGAATCAGAAGAACAAAAAGATTCAAAATACATCTTCAAGGTCACGTATGTTTTGTGTCTGTCAACCTTGGAATGTTCCCCCTAAAGTAACATTTTCCTGTGCGGTGATGTTTCTCTTTCTCCCAGATATGAATGGTTTGTATCAAGGAAGTGACCCTCCCGAAAACACACAGTGAAAATGGTTCTTCTTATATGGAATTTTGTGCTAATGTAGATTGATTAGATGTGACATAATAATTCAGAAAACTGTTTTGCCAGGAATTACACATCTATTTTCCAAAAATCTTAAATAAATACTGCAAGACAACTGACAGTCAGAAATGACATACATAGACATGTAACATTTTTACTGAGGAAACAAACATAAGACCAAGACTTTTGAGATTTAGACACTGAGTTAATTCAGTTCACTACAAAGAAAAAAATGTTAAACATTAAAAGAAGTAAAGATTAAAACAGTTTGACAAGATGATACCTGTTCTTCCTTCTACTGAAGTCCAGTTGCTTAAAGTCCCACTAATGGTAGTGATGGTAGCTGTATACTTCCTTCCAGGTATCAAGTCAGTGAAAGTGAATTCCTTAGCTTCTTTTGCAAGTACTTTTTTTACAATAGGGAGAGAACTGTGTCCGAGGGAAACCACATAGCTGTCCCATTCTGCAACAGGGGTCATCCACATGACACTAAGTGAAGATTCATTAGCATGCTTCACACGGAGCTGGAGAACAGGCTCTGGAGCTGCAAAAGCACACAGGTATCACAACAAGAACAGGACTGTGTAGTTGAGCACACATGCCTTATCTCAAGCTGTTCTAAGAAATGTGTTCTGTAAGTCAGAAATGTGACAGCAACAGAGTATCTGTAATCAAGAGGAGATTCTTTACCATTCTCTAGGAAGCCATTCTTATAAAATCTAGCATTTGTGCCCCTTTTCCAGTAAAAGACTGTTAGCAGCAGACTTCAGCAATGCACTATGGCTGTAATGCTTAGGTTTAAACTTATATCAGGATATATATTTTAGTGCAAATGGAAATGCAGGGAAATCAGCAAACTTCTTCTTGAACTCTGGATATTGAAGAAGGATATAAGACTTTTGTACCATAAATCAGATCTGCACCAATGTATTTCTAACAAACAAGGATGCAAACTATAGGGTCAGAGTGACATTGATTTTGCATTGGTTTATACCTCAGTCAATTTGGGAGACACTTCAAATTTAGTGGCATAAAAGAAAGAATTAAATCAGTAAATTCCTGTGTGTGTTCATGTGTGTATGTGCCTGAACACCCAGCAAGCAAGTCTTGCCTAATATAGTCCCTGATTTGATTTTGTCCCTGTCACATTTGGAACTCACTTTCCAAGTCTGGGATAATGTAAGAGAAAACTGAGTCACAACAGGGCCTAATACCTATACTTCATAACAGACACATTATGCACCTCACTGTGGGTCAAACACAATCATGATACACCCACTGCTGGGTATTATTTAATGGACCATGTTCTAATCACAGAATCATAGAATCACTTAAGTTGGAAAACACCTGTAAAATCATTGGGTCCAGCTATTAATCACTTAGCTGAGACAATTAAAAGTAACACCATAAACTTAAATTACTTGCAACATATGTCAAAGTAAGGAAGATGAGAATGTATCTTGCTTTGAGTAAGTTTGCTACAAGTCAGAGAAAGCTTCAGTTCTGTAGCTTCTACTGGTCTACACTTGGTGCAAAATTAACAAAATTAAGTCCTCTGGGAATGACAGGTAAGGGTACAGCAGAAAAGTCAGGCCCCAGGAAGGGTGAAGATAAAGTCGAATGGCCCTGTCCTAGCTCACATTCTTCAGTGAGATAAGGGTTAGACTTCAGCCTTGCCTGTAATTCCTACTCTAAGTCGTCCTTTCCCCTGAATAGCACTTATTCTGCATTCACTGAACAGGAATTCTAACAATTACGTAGGAATTATTTTTAAAGTTTAAAGTAAATCAGATGTGGCTTTGACTAACGCACTGCAAAAGAATTCCACTCATGCCCCTGTATTGTAAATGGATTTCCTTTGGAAACACAGACTTGAACAGACTAACCCATTTTCTTTACAGAGCACAAAAACAAGAACTGGGATGTTATAGGACAGCCATACTAAGATACACCTTAGCTACATGGTTAATATTCCTTACACAGACTGGCAAGGAAACATACTGATGAAAAATATAGGAAGGCCTGTAGTGCTTTCTTTAAGACCTTTATAGGATGCCCTACAATCAGCTGCAAAATATAGCAGTGAAATGAACATGTAATGTAACACCTGAGTCCTGGCAGAATAGTGATATAGTTCACATAGCTTTCACTAACAAACATTTAGTACAAAAGTAATCCCAAAAGTTTTCAAAGAACTGCTAAAATTATTTCCGTAGTATACAAGGGAGCTCCTTTCTACTGTATTAATAGTGACATTAATTTGTGGATTCCCAAGTACTCTTTCAATGTTCAGAGAGCAGTACACTTTTCACTCTCACAGTGCCTGGACGAGCATGCTGACCTGTTCTCCCCGTGCAACTCGTCTTGCTCTGCAAATAGCCGCTCTCCACAATGACTTCCACACCGTACTCCCTCCCGGGGATGAGGCCCGCATCACGGATGAGGTACTCGGTGCTGTCCTTCTCCAGGGTGGTGTTGAGCACCAGGGCTGAGCGGTTCCACAGGAGCAGCTGGTACCTCTCCCAGTCTCCCGCAGGGGGCAACCAGGTCACTCGCAGAGACCGCGGCCAGCCGCCAGTATCCGCCTGCAGTTCCAAAACTTTCTGGGGAACTGGAGAAGGAGAAAGCGAAAAAGCAATTCTGAAGTGAGGTGTTTCTGGTGAGATGTACATGTACTGGCAAAACCTGTCTTGCAGCACAGCTATTGTACAAATGCTTGGACCAGCTAGAGCAACAAACAAACAGAGCAAAAAAACAAAGAAAGGTTTGCATTAATTTTAAAAACAATTTTTAGTCTTCCCCACAAAAACACTCACTTATTTTCCTGCTGGTTTCTGACATCAGAAATGGACAAATCCTCCTAGGGCAGGCAAAATCTCCCTTGCACACTTCTCGGATGCACCTTGCAGTTTACAGTCAGGTTCCCTGTTGTTTCCTGCATTTAAGCTCGCTTAGAAGCTGTCAATCGTTTTTTCACTGCTAAGGTTGAAACTTCAATCTCTATTCGCCCAGTTCTGGTATCAGCAGGAAAAATGCAAAGCCTAAAGTCTTCTTTCACAGACACAGCTCCTTCCACCTTGTATGCCCTAATTCCTCCCAGCTCTATAAAGCACCAAGGATTAGACAGTGGTCCATTTAAGCATCCACTCCCTCCTGTCCTTCAGGGATTTCAAGGATCCTGAACTCACATGCAACCTCCTCACCCTATACTACTCACAGGTCACATTGGATCATCAAAGCTTTTCTGATTTTTGTGGAATAATTAAATATTAGCCAGACCAAGCAGACATTAGAAGAAAGGTGCAAGCCCCTAGGACAAGATACCTGTAAGCTTTGTATTAAGATATTCAGAGATCAGCATTGGAGTCCTGAGACCATCCACAAATATCAACTGTAAACTACAAGGCTAGCATCATGTTCTTATGCTTTATCTAGCTTAGTTAATATTTAATTGCTCACTATGTAGCACAGGATTGAAATCTCTCTACCAGCATCACAAAATACTCACCGGCTTCACTTCCCCTGGGCATAGCTGGATATCAGACCTAGAATTCCCATATGCCAGTGAATATGGGAAATGTGTTTCAATTTCTGAGTGAATGGATAAAAGCACACAATGTATTTTTAGGTAGCACAGATGAACTTACATCATAACAGATAGAGTTCAGCCTTGTCAGGCTGGCTGGACATCATCCCACCTCAATGGCACAAAGTTTCAATTTCTGAGATGTCCACATCTCTCACCACATTTCTTGACTGGTTCTGCTGCTGTAGGCACCCTCCAAATATACAGCAATGTGTGTACTATGTTCTTGGGCACCTGGCTCTCTCTGTGAGTTACAGAGAGACCCTAAGAGCCTAATCCCTTCAGCATCTGTAGACCTGACAGTCTGGACTTACAAATTTATCTTTACTCCACAGAACTTCTGCTGAAGTGATTGTTTTCAAAGCTCTTGATGTCTGTGGTAATAGAAATGGTAATAATAATTGCATATGATCAGCACCCTTGAAAACAGGAATTCTAATCCCCAGCTTTGAAAGCATTGGGTCTAGTTCACAAAGCTGGGGATCAGTGGTGTTGAATGAGGGTCTGAAGTTCTCCCTTTAGATTGAAATGGTAATCTTAAAGAACTTAAATGGTAGGCTAAACAAAAAAAAACCAGACATGCATATAAACCAGTCCAGCTTTGTACTTCCTGGATATGAAAGGCTTCTAGGGCTCTTCCAGCCTCCACTGAGAATGGGGTATCAGCTGGGTATGTCACGGATGTGACTTTCACATGAGATGTTTAGTTGTAGACAATAAATATTTTCTAAAATAAGTACTCTGCTCTCTGACATACATTTTCTACCTTTTGGCTCTGAGTCTACGAGAAATTCATGATGCATTCTTCACTGGGTTAGACATCTAACTTTTGCTCAGGCTAGGCTGGTATGGAAAAGATGACACACCTCTAGGGCCAGTAATGCTGTGGGAGAATTATGCAGGATTTTTCATGTTCAGAACTCATACAAAAGATACCTGAAAGAAAATTATTACTTCTGGAAAAAGATAAAAACCTCATAACTCAGCTCTATCCCAGCTGCCACATGCCTTTGTTAATCCATGTTGTTTATAGTAAAGAAATCTGAGACGAAAGCTTTTCCGGTTTGTAGATTTGTGTCTGGAAAAAGGAATAAGACTAGACCTTGCAGAACTACTTTAAGAACTGTTAATAATTTGACTACATGCACACTTCCTCATAATGTAACTCAGTTTATGTAGTGTGCTGAGCTGAATTCGAGATAAAAAAGTTGGTCAGAAGTGCAGTAGTATGCAACAGTTTTGTAACAGACTCAATCAATTATAAGGTCCAATAAAAATTCATGAGGGTTGCCTTCTCTCAAGATATGCTGGAGCTGCTTTTGACTGTCAGATTAACTGTGGCCAGAATCATCAGGGGTATTCCTGAAACAGTATTGTTCTCTTAATTGTGCTCTTAATCTCATTTTGCCAAATCATTTTGTCTCTTACAATGATTTGCTACAAGGCCAGTGTAGGCAAAACCAGCATTAGTTGCAATGCTCTTACTGAAGCAGAAGACTTACATGTCCTGCCAGTTGCCATCCGATCGGTGAACAGTTCACCACTGACTGTGCGGGCAGTAACCTGATAAAGACGTCCTGGAGTCAGCTTGTCAAACTGAGTCTCTGTGGCTGGTGGCTGCACAGTTTTGACTTCTTTAACTGATCCAAGATGAGACAGAGTGATATTATAGAAATTGAGGTTTCCTGAAGGTTTTCTCCACTTAACTTTTAAAGCATCTAAGCTGCCATCATTAGTCACCGTCAAATCTAAGACCTCAGCTGGGGCTAGAAAAAGAAAACAAGAATGAGGATAAAATACATCCACCACAAAACTTATAAGACTTGCTGCCTCCCAAACTCCCATAGTTAAGTTTTTATTTTGAATAGTAATATGAGATGGAGTATGATTGATTTTGCCTGAATAGTGAAAGGGTAAAGTCAGGTCACAGTGCAACTGAACACTGCCCTAAGACACCGTACTTCTGAGAATGATATGTCTTATGGTGCCCACTCTTTTTTCATGGAACAGAAAATGTTTCAGCTGTGTCTGCACTCACACTGATCATTTTGACCATAAACCAGATCATGTACGTGCTCTAAGAACAAGAGATGCACACATTTTGGCAAACATTAGTGCAGCTATGCCTGATTTACAGCAGTGTAAAGCGGATTTGAATAAGACTCCTTTATTCAAATACTCCACCAAAAGAAAAGCATAGACACCTCCAGTATCTTAATTTCTCAGGCCCAAAACACAGTAGGTACTGAAATGTAGGACCATGCTGCAAGCTATATGGAATGCTGTTATGATTTAAGAATAACTAGGAGATTTAAAAATTTTTCACCCCACAACAAAAAGAAATAAAAATTTCTGAAGAAACACAATTAAATTAGTATAATCCCCAGAATGGCCCAGACAACAGCACTCATCTGTGCATCCTGGACATGACAATATTTTCACTTAATATTACATTATGGTTGCATGATAAGATTTCTGCAGAAGAAATTGCATGTTACTCTTCCCAGAAATTAAGGAGAGCGAAGGCATGATTCAGTTTTCCCTATGTGTTTTAACCATAGAACTCTAGCAGGATGTCATCATTATCTCTATGACCACAGAACTGTAGCCTGAAAAATGTTCCTTAAAAAAATTATTCTAAAACTCTAGTTCTGTGAATCAATGTTTCTTTGTGAAAAGAAAAAAATCCCAACAATCCAGAAAACCCCATATCAAACCAACCAACTAGAAAAACAAAACCCCCAAATAACCCAAACTGCCATTTATTTTTAAAGCTCTTAACTTACTTTCCATTTTTCTCCCCACTTGCCTTTCATGCTTTTTGTACTTTCATTTTAGCCTCTAAGTTTGTTGCAGTAGTAACTTAGGGAATTAAACAAGCTTATGGTGTCTCTAACTTGGAACATGAATCACTTATTTTTTTGAAATATGTCCTATAATACTATTAAGTTATGGCCTTAGCTTCTTGTTTTTGTTTATTTTGATAAATTCTGAATCATACCTGTCCTGACCATTTGAAAAATGCTGCTCTCCAATCCTTCAGCCTGGGTTATGATAGAGAGGTTGTACAGGTGGCCTGCTGTAAGTCCTGAAAAAGTGTAGGAGGTCAGAGAACCTTCCTGGTGAATCTCACGAATTGTTTTGTGATTATCCAGTAACAGCAGCCTGTAATGATCCACATGTCCAGAACCAGAAGACCACGAAACGTGGATAGTGTCTGTCTTGACACTGACGTGAATATTTTTCACAGGAGATGGCACTGTTGGTATAAAAAGAACACATGCTTAAGGCCCAATAGTTATCTCCATTATTTCAGTAATTTTGAACAGATGTACTCTTGGAATATGTTGGGTTTCTTTAGGGTTACTGAAAACTCAATCCCAAATACACAATAAAAATGACACTCTATTCTTAGTAAACAATTCTTTATGTCATTCATATTTTATTTCTACTTATAATCAATAGATACTTACATAAATAAATAGTTATATAGAAGAATTATACCCACTTGCTAATTTCAAAATGCAGAAGGGCAGAATACTGTAAGTGTTTTTACTTAGATTAATCACAGGAAAAAAAGTCCTACCAGTGGATCCACTTATGTGAAGTTCTGGGGTAGTCTTATTTCCAGCAACAGCACTGAGGACAATGTTGTATTTATTCCCAGGAATGAGACTGGAAAATGTATTTTCTGTTTTTGACATTCTTCCTGGTATGGAGACTTCTTGTATCTTTTTCTTATCACAATCAAATAATACTAGCTTGTACATGTCCACCTTTCCTGAGGAAGGATCCCATTGAACCTGCAAGCTTGTGAGTGTAGTTTTTTCCTTATTAATTTCCAAACGAGATGGTGGCAAGGGATCTGAAGTTAGGAAAAAAAACCCCAGAAAACATTAACCATTTCTTGCTTTGGAATTGTCTGAAGTCTTATAAAGCAGCACAAAAAATCTTCCAAAATTCTTCCTTTATCATCATCATGTTGCCAATACATTTCAAAAAGTTTTCTTTCTATTTATAAACGCTATGCATTGAAGCCAGTCTACAAATGAGTCTTGGAGAATTCAAAGTATTACTTTTATATTTTTGTACATACACAGACATACACATAGCAAAACACTTCCACTGTGGATGTATATTGCAAGCTTGGAAATTTGTTGATAATAAAACTGTAACAACTTTAATAAGAAACACCAAACATGTAAACCCAGCAAATTATATTCAGTGCCTCAGTGTAACGTAGCTTAATAGATGGCAGCAACAGCTTTCACTTCCTAGCACTCACCCTAAACACTGTATCAGTTATGGGCATGAGCGTTTATACAAATTTAAGGGCAATGATATTTTGTTTTTAGTATTAGCTTCAATGACTTCAAACAGATTCTGATAGAATATACTTCTGCTCTGTTGTAGTACCATTTATACAAATTAAAAAACCCCAAACAGTACACTGATGATAGCTTAAGGAACTAACAGTGGAATTACTTCTCTGAAACTCTCAACATTCATTATATTGTTTATTAAGAAGCTCTTCAGTAAAATCACCTGTGAAATAAGATACACTCTAAGGAAAGTCAAACTGACCAAATCTAAAGAATCCGGTTGATTTTATTCTCCAAGTGTATTTCATCACTCACAAAACTTCACATAAACCACACAAAATGCATTGTTGATGTACTAAGGTATCGACATTTATGTCTTCCAATAAGGTTAAACAATTGCTTACTATGAAGGTATCATGAAACAACCCAAAGCAGTGAAATCAAGCCTTCATAACTTGGGACATTAAAGTTCCCAATAATTTAAGAATAAATTATTGTACCGTAAGAGTACAGTCTATCTCACTCTTTCCTAGCATCCAATCAGGAGTGTAAGATGCATCCAGGCTGAGTACTGTGGTCTCTGTATGAAAAGCACCTCAAACACAGAAGAACAAGACTGTTTTTCCAATGCAGTCATTGCTGCTTGGCTCCCTGAACAAAGGAGACAAAAATGTGCCAATCACATAAGTTAAAAATGCAATGTAAAGGCTGAAAGGATGAAGTCGAATCGACCCCCTGCCTACAAACACATAAGCAGGAGGGCCTTAGGAGCCCTTAAGCTGCTTTTTCTTCAAATTCTGTGTGTGTGGAAGGTTTGTTCACTTCCTACAAAGCTCTGCTGAGAACAGAATAGTGCCAAGTTTTGGTGGTTTACTTTGTCAGTCAATACATTAGGAATGTGAAGAAAGCATCTCCTTCCTTGGAAACATTCAAAAACTGACTGGACATAGTCCTGGGCAACCAAATCCAGGTGGCCCTGCTTGAGCCGAGGGCTTGCACCAGATGACCTCCAGAGGTCCCCTCCAACCTCAAACTTTCTGTGACTCTGAAAAATACAGTGTCCCTTTGTACCCATGTCACTGCTTAAATTCAAATTCTTTATTTGGACCACAGAGATGTTAGTGCTTTTCAAAAAAAAGAGATGAAAATTAAACAAATTGATTAACAAAATCAATCAATAAAATTAATTATCTTTTCTTGACCACTTTCTTAAAGGCCAAACTAAATCTGCTTAAATCTGAAAAAGAAAAAAGTAATATTAAAAATCAATTCCAAGACCAAGCACATTGAACTTCTGGCCAAATAGTTAAAACTTCATCCAGTTACAGCAACTGAAACAGGAGGTTTTAATGAAAAGTGTCAGGAAATCTTAACAATAGGCTTGACTACCAGCTCCACCTATAATATATACTAAGGCACTAAAGACTATTATGTTGGCAAAAGCAAATAGTGGGGGTATAATCTTGTTCCTTGAAGTCAATTGTTCTAATCTGAAAGGTCAGACTTTGGAAGTCAGAAATAAATTCCAGCACTATACATGGTCAGATGCACAGCCAAGTGAAAAAGTTTAAATTCGACTGACATTGAGAGAGCAGTCATGATAACTGTCAAGAAGTTTAACCCTCTTTCCGATTAAGTTAGGATAAGGTCGACTGTTCTTTAGTCCTGCAAAAGTAATCACCATTGTCATCTGTATTATCTGCCAAATTTGACAAAAGAAGATATCTGCATTTTTAGAAGCACTTATACTGCCCTGGGTAATCTGTCTTCTAGGTGCATGAGCAAAGAAGAAAGTTGCGTGCCTAGAAGGTGAAGTTCAGAAATTCAGACTTTATCTAATCTATCTGGTCCAGAAAACAAAACAGTCAGTTCTTTGTACATCCGCTAGAACAAAGGAACAATGAGACTGGGAAGTGCCTGGGCTGAAAGAGTCCTGGCTGGAAACAAACACTTAAAAAACCATTTACATTGTTATACAAGTCTCTGTTGGCAATGATACAACACCGATATATCACAGAAATAAAATATTTTCATCAAGATATTTTTATACCATTTGACACTATACAAATTAATGTTCCCTGGTCTACAAAGGCATCTTTCAGAAGACTTAATGGTCTTTGAATTATATTGCAACTCCATTTTCACTTTTGGGGAAGAGGATATGCTTTGTGTACACAGCTGCTGCAGATCCAATTTATAGATATGGCTATGTCAAACTCCAGTGACATGACTACCAGATACAGCCTGTAAGCACAAGAACACACCTGCCTTACGCAGGATCAAAAATCCAACAACTGGGACATATGAGCCCAGGACTTAGTAATGGAGAATTTCTGCCAGTCTCCATTATTATCCATTTTTTCCCTAGCTTTCCCTCTTTGTAAAACAGCAACCTACTTCATAAGGACTTTGCTGAAGATTAAGTAAAGAGGGTTGATTTCATTGTCTTTACTAAGCACAAATATCCATTTCTTTGGGATGATATGGAACTTCGAGAATCTTAAAACATGGTTATTTATTTTCTTCTTGTACTCTGACTTTGAAATGATGATTATAACCATTACGTGATTATAGATGATAGGATTATACAGTCTATAGTTAGAGCCATGTTATATGTTGTTCCTACAGATGGCTAATAAATCAAATTTGTCCCAAATAATTTGAAATTTACAGGAGTGAACACATGGCCAGGGTATGCTTCTGGCATTTAGACAGTTATATATTGCAATGAAAAAGCACTCTAACAGTCTGTGTCTTGAAAGATAAAATCCTATCTTCTTTTCATTCAAATATTTAATGGATTTTCTAACAAATTTTTATTTACCTCTTAGCTCTCTCAGAACAGGAGGCTTGGATTAGGCAGTAGCATAATGTAGCACTGCAATATTTCTGTAGACAACAATTTTGAAAATGGCATTTATAAGTCTATTTTAGAAGCCATAGTTGAAAGTGAAGTAATTGCCAAATTGTTTTTTGTGGCTCTCTAGACCAGTATGTCAAATCTGAATTCCAATTCAGAATTGAAATGTATAAATTTAACTGTAATTTAGGATCTATTCATATACTACTGTTTTTAACTAGACCTAATCATTCATTGAAATATAGTTATGCTGGTGCACAGATATTTGGACATTTGAGAATTTTAAATGTATCTTACTTGAAATCAGGAAAGGCAAAACCCTACCATCTTTTGCCATACATAATTTCTTAATCTCATAAGTAGTTTTACTGAAAAACAAAGAATATAACATGAAAGGACTGAAAGGTGCATATGCCAGCTTTACAATGTCAGCAGCATGCTGACTAGTTGCATGGTTTTATGTGCTGTTTCATGTCTATATATACATATTAGAAAAACTCCAACAAATTGTAAATATTAATATGAAGCAAATATGTAGACTTGTACCCACTAACATCAGTAATTTCAGTTTTGCAGTGGAAAATTTATCTGTACTCAGAGCTGATAAATGGTGTTTTCAGCTTTTTCTTTCTTTCCTATTCTACCAAAATAGCACAAATGCACTATTTGAGTTTCCGTGTCTATGGTTTATAAAGTGGATATGTGATTGTATTTTCCATCATTTTGGATGACCTATTTTAGTTCTGCTCTACAGAACTAAAATTCTTGCTGTTTTAAATTGACAACCCACAGATCGAAACGTCTCAAGTAAAGACAGTCACTTTAGAGGAGTAGTGTGGATTCTTGTGCTACTATTTCGCACATTATTAAACTTTAGATCCATGTATCCACAAGTGAAATAGAAGCTGCTCTTCTACAAAAAGATTCACAAGGGTGAATTTGGTGTTACTTGAGAGTTTATGAAATCTTGGCGAGCTGCACAATTATTCTATTGGAATATCAAACTTGCAAACAACATAGATCGTGATTTTAATGTGACATTATACACTCTAAAGGTCACTATGGTCCTCTCCAAGCTTTTACATTACCACTGCAACTGTGGCATGCATTATTCTATTCTTTCACTGTAAATCCCCAGTCAGAAAAGATTGCACTCAAAATTTAACCAAATGTTTTGGATTTTATATGCTTAGCTACTCAGGTACTTTGTAAAAGAAACTTGATGAAAACTAAACTCAGAACTGGCACACAAAAGTTTTTACAGGATTAAATATGACGAAAAAGCTAGTTTCTGAACTAGGTATATAAACAAACCTGCAACTTTCTCGCACTTTCTCATGTTTATTTATTGTATCAAGATGATACAGATATTGAAACATTGTTTTGCAAAAATAAAACATATGAGATGGGGTTCCTTTCACTTCAAGCAACTACACCTCAGCTTCCTGGTCTAACCTAGCCACCTTTCATAGCCAGTACAGAAAGCACCTTCAATGGACAGCTTAGCTCATCTTCCTTAGAAAAAGAGCTCAGGAAGTGAACCTCACTGAGTACCAAGGTCAGACATCAAGGTTTTAGATGACCCATGATAGCTCAGTTCCACCACCTTTGAAATTGGTGGAAATTTTGTTTACAATATGGCTGGAAAGACTGCTTATAGTTCCATATCCACAGGATAATTTCCAGGAATGCATGCCTATGGACACTCAGGCTCAGCAGATAGTAAACTAAAACTACTGTCATCAAGTCACAAAGGAACAGGTGAAAAAGAGCTTCCGTGAAACTGGTTTAAAATGCTGCCCCTGGTGGAAACATAAGAGGAATAATCCTTCCTTGTTCTGCATTGAAAAGCTTAGTATGGACTATAATGCGTTGTTCACAGGTAGAACTTAGAAAAATTCTTCAGAAAAAAACAAAAGACAAATTTTGGGGCTAATTGTGTGTTTTGAACACCATCAAGCAATTCAACTCAAGGAAAGCAAGGAAGCACAGAACAATTTGAGTAGCTCTCTGTAGGAAACATTCATGACTCCTGTATTCTTATTTCATGCTTTTGACTGATCTCTGCTATCCAAAATCCCAATGTAAGTCTCACTTCAACTATGGTATACCAATTGAAGTATTTCAACTTAAATCAGAGTTTTCACTTTGATGTCAGCTACGGAGTATGACTCTAATGATCAGCTGCTTCCAAACACTTTCATCTTACAGCTTTGAAAAATCTATTTAGTGATAAAATAGTCATAAGTAGCATGTAAAAGCTTCTGTGCATTAATCAAAACATGCTCTAAAATGGTATCTTCTCTACTTCTATGCAAGTGCTCAATAGAACTTTACTATACAGAAACGATGGTGATTTATACCTATCTCTGATAATGGCTGATCTATTCTTTCAGTTTTCACATTACAAGTCATCAATATCAATATTAAAAACAATCTGCGTGATGCACAACAAATTTAAATCACTGTCTGCATAGAAACTATTACTCATTTTTACCAACTGACATGATTGTGCTTAGTGTATAGCTATGACACCAGCAGACTTGTCAATGGATTTTTTTAACTTGAGTTACTACAGCAAATTAATGGAGAGTATTTAGTGCATTTGTGTGGTTAATGAAGCAAAAAAGGCTCTGACAGAAAGCGACACCTCTGAACAGGTAATTGTGGAGTATTGGCTGTAATAAGTACCTCTAATAATAAGTACCTCTCTAAAACTGACACCTTAGGAGCAAACAGAGAGGCATTTAATGATGGATTTTATTTAAGACATCTCTGTTTTGGGTCTTGAACTACTGCCTTTAAGAGGTTGAACAATATTATATTTTATCATCTTCAAAAAAGCACAAATACAGGTAGAAAGAAGCCAGTTGCACCACTGCAGCTGTTGCCATTCAATGTTGTCCATTGCTTCATAGCTGAATTGTTCACATGCCCAGACAAACACAAATGTAGAGAGGGTGCTTTCCTTGGCAGCCCTCTGTCAGGTTGCTGGACCATTTATACATCCAGTCATGGATGTGTCAGCGTAGGTGCTCTGCACACAACTGTATATCATAACACCTCACTGGTGATATACAAGGAAAACACATAAGAAGGAAGTTTCAGCCTTACTTTCCAACTTTTAGACTCTGGTTACACAGAATAAAAGTATGGAAATGGGCTGAAACAGTAAGCTGTCCTTAAAGAAGGCTTACCTGCTATGAAATAGATTGTATTTTAAACACAGTAAATAAACTGTCAATTGCGGAACTATGACAACAACATGTTTGCGTGAGCACAAAGGATGCTATAGGCTACTACTATAAAAAAAAAACCAAAAACGTTCTGACTTAGTATCTTCACAGCACCTTCTTCTTTCAAGCCTGCTGGGTTAACTCTCAGCATTGGGTTAACTGTAGTTACTTCTGGTAGTGGGCTAAACAGAACTCAAGCGCAGGGCAGCACTGTCCGCTTGCAGTAGCTGTAAATGTATCGCTCTCCTCCTCCCCCTGGAGCCGGCCGAAGCAAGGGGAGGGAAAGGAAAAGCCCAGCGTCCCTCGCCGCGCACCTGCCGCGCCCGTACCTGTCTGCAGGGAGATGTTGAGAGCCTCGCCGCCGGCGAGCGGCTCGATGCGCAGGTGGTACCAGGTGCCGGCCTCCAGGCCCCGCAGGGTGCAGCCGTAGGTGCCGTTGCCCTCGGGTTCGGGCTGGCAGCCGGCCGCCTCGCCGTCCTCGGAGTGCCCGCTCAGGCTGAAGTTGCAGACGCGGCCCGCGGCGCCCCAGCGCAGCCGAACGCTCTGCCCGGCGACGCTCCGCTCCGTCAGGTTGGCGCTGCATCCCGCCGCCTGCCCCGGCGCGGCCTGCGGAGAGCGGCGAGAGCGCTGAGAGACCTGCCAGCACCGCCGGCCTCAGCCCCAGCCCCAGCCCCAGCCCCTGCCCGTGTTCCCCAGGCTCGCCTGCGACCTGCGAGGGGCGACCCTACACTGCCCCCTTCCTCCGGGCCGCTCACCTTGGTCAGAGCCAGCGCCGTCCACAGGGCGAATCCCGCTCCATAGCTCAGCATCGCCGATAGTTTTTAACCCCAAAAAGCCTCGCGGGGAGGGGGAAAGGGGAAGGGACGGCGGGGCTGGGGGGTCCGAAGAGGTGAATTGGCGGCGGCGGGCCCCGGGGGCCCCCGCTCCCCGCCGGGCTCCGAGCCCTGTGCCGGGCCGTCCGCCTGCTGCATGCGCTCGGGGCTGCCCCGGCCGACGAGCCGCCTCCCTCACACCGGCCTGGGCTGGGGGGGCTGCCCGCCCGCGGCTGAGGAGGAGCGGAGGAGGCGGGGGAGGCGGCCGCCGCTTCCCACGCTGCCATTCTGACCCGGGCTGACTCTCCCGGAGCCCTTCCCGCCGACTTCCGCAATCAAGAGGCGATTTCCTCGCGTCTCGCTGCGGGGGGCGAAGCTCGGCGAGTCGGGACCTGCCGCCCACCGGGCAGGCCACCGGGCCCGGGGTGCCGCCCCCCTCCCGAAGCATCCCACCTTCCTCCCAGCTCCTCTCCCACCCCAGCTCCCTTCCTTCCTCGCCGCTTCCTCCTCATCTCGGTTTTCCCCTGTGTCTTGTCTTCCCAAGCGCTCCCCGGCGCACGGGGCCCTTCAGCGCTGCCGCTGTTGGGGGGCGGCACTCGGCTGAGCCTCGCTTGGCGCTGCCTTGCCTTGTCTCATGGTCGCATCTGCTCACAATGTCTTCTTGCCTCTGCCCCACCTCGCAGCTGCTTTGTCTCATGCTGGTCTTGCCTCATTCCCACTTGCCTCTTGCCAGCCTTACCTCAGGCTGCCTTGCCTCCTGTGACTCCTTCTCCTCCTGCCTGCCACTGGTCTTGGACACCTGGCCTCAACTGCTTCACTCCATGGCCACCCCATCTCACATGCCTGCTCTCCTCACACCTGCCACCCTTCTCTGCCATCCCACCTCCTAGCTCACCCTCCTCTTGGCCTCAGCTATCTATAACACACCTCTCCAGCTCCCGTGTCCCAAACTCTGATGTTTCTAAGGGTTAATCGTGGACCACCAAGGTTTCCATTCTCTCCCTGGCCATGTGGCACTGCAGCCAGAGGCGTTGCATCCAGGAGAGTCCAGCAGAACCCAACTCCGAGCTCCTGCCTGTAGCAGCAGAGTCTGTCTGGAAACAACCAAGTCATCTCCATTTTCTGTTTCAACTTGTGTCCTCTAAACAATTCTTTCCCACATCCTCCGAATAACTCCTAAGCTAAAATTACACACACCATAGGAAGCAAGAAAGTCTCCTTGTTTTCAGACTGCATCAATAAAGTTGTGTGCAACTCCGAGTTGGCTACTGCCAAAACCAAAACTTTCAATTTCCGTCATGCATACCTGTTTCCTTCTTGTTTAAATTTCAACCTCTGAAAACTCACATATAAGTGTGTATGGGGGGAGACAGAAGAAGTGTAGACACAGAAGCATTTTTCACCTTTGGATATTCAAATGCACCAGAGCAGCCATGGAGTGAATTTGGGGTTCACAAAACAGAAGGAAATGGACATTTTACTTTCTTCTACAAGAATGGTATTTTTCTGCCTCTTTCTGTACTGCATTATGCGTGTGGGATTATAACTTTTAAAAGCAGTACTTCAAGCAAGTTCAGCACCATATCTGCATCACTTTTGCCCTCTTTGAGGAAAAAAATGGTTCTAGATTTAGAAACATTCGTCTGCCTTTTTGGGGAGCTGCTGCTCTAGGATTTTTCTGGCACCAGCCTGTCAAACAAGATACAAATATCTGAAAAACCTTAGCTCTCCTTCTGTTCTGAAATAAAAAGTCTGACCACTCCAGGGTGTTACCTACCCCTACAGAAAACTTAATCTGTCCCAGTGGAGCTCTGTATCTGGTCCTAGGGACGTGGCACTGAAAGTGTTGTGCTGTACTTGGCAAAGCTGAGGATAGTTAATAACTTTATGATCATTGCCTTAAGTGACAAGATAAATCTGTGTTGGTTATTACGCTGTTCTCAAGCCCATCACAGAAAATCTCCCTTGGAAGAGATGTTTTACATACTTCAGACAGAAGGAGGAACCAAACCCCAAAGAGCTAGCTCAGGGACAATCATATCATTGATGAGAAACACAAGGTGTACTTTTTAGTCCTAAACTGGGACTAAAATTACATAGATGTCTTGTAATGATTTAAGGTGAGACTTTTACAGTATGATTCTTCTTTAGGTGATTGTGCTTTTTGGGTTTAACAGCATAAACCACACCAAGAACTGAAGAAATGCAAATCTGAAGGTTTATTGGCACGTTTGGGTTATTTCAAAACACTCTCTGAAAATTAAAACATTCAGGGTAACCTGCCTTTCCTTGAAAATGAGCTCACATTATTCTAAGGATTTTTGAAAACATCCATGACCTGAACTTGCAGGGAAGATATAATTTGGATATTTAGACATAAAGTCATTTAAGTAGATGTAATAAGCAAAAGGAAAAAGAAGGGTAATCAACACTGCAAACATAAAATTCAGGAAAAAAAGTAGAACCTACCACAAGTAAAACTTAAAGACTTTTGGAAATAAATGCCTGTTTGTCTCCTCCAGCTAGCATAAGATAGTTTGTGGAGGAAAATTATATTACTTCTTCTCAGAAGTGCTCATAATTCAGAGGTTCTTACTTTTTTACTCTTATTCTTGCTACCATAAAATTTTTACTTTTTTTTTTTTTTTTTTTATTAGTAGAAAATACTGGTCTATTACAGGTTTTGAGACTTCCTTCTGTATATTATCCAGCAAAAGTTGCTGTACCAGTAAGGTCTGACACAGATGCCTCTGCCAGCACAGGAATAAAACAGGAGGGGTCCATCATTCACTGATAGCAATATATTAATATAGAATAGTCAACATAATGCAAGTAATTACTTCCAGACTGGTATTGAATAAATGGGCTTTTAGTAAATCAGCAGTCACACAGCCTTTAACACTTACTGACCTGTGTGGCAAGCCAAGAAACTAATTAAACTGAAAAAAGGACTGGAAGTGAGTTTTGGGAGTTGCCGGACGTGTCTCTAATAGCAGGCTCCAAAGTCCCTTTCAGACACTTTCCCAAGGTTTCCTGACTTTTTTTTTTTAACACCAACATCTCTGTCTCTCTAATCAAGAGGAAATGGGCTTTGCATAGCTTTTGTCAAGGATTCAAAGTGCAAGCTGCAGTTTTACTTGAAATCCAAGGCAGTTCTAAACTAAACATTTTGTTCAATTGAAATGTCACTATTGTCCCCCCCAAAATGGGTATGTGCACAGCCAAATAATAACATGGCTTTACTTCTGCAAACACGAGGCCCTAGCCCAGGCAAATGTAGTTCATAGAAGGTATTGTCTTCCTCACAACAGTACCCAGCACTTAGTCTATGTGTTTTCAAAGTATTGTGTTAAATCCAGTTAATCCTTTAAACATCCCTGAAGTTTGACAAATAATGTTTTTAACTCCATTCCAAAGACCAGGAAACAGAGACGGAGGCCAAAGATTTTGTCTCTCTAAATTGGTATATCTAGATTCAAATGTCCAGAGCCAGATGGAGGCTATAAGAGAAAACTATTACGGATTTTTTTGTCAGATATGCTTAGACAGCTTATCATCAGAATTCCAGTTTGAAAGTTTTGACCTAAGCAGCTTGCTCAGTGCAAATGATGTGATTCAGGAGGTGGAGTGGGGCAGACACACAAGAGGCAGTTAAAACGGTGCCATTTCTTTTGCTTTGGCAAGATTATGTAGTTGTAGTGCTGGAAGCAGTTCGGGTAATACCTGATTTTATAGGACATTTTCATTGGGAGGGAACAAGTATTCTGTGCAGGAGGTATGCAAATGAACAGAGGGCATGGGGAAATCAGCTCAGCCTGCATGCACCTAGTCAGAGAGATCTTATTTTAAAAAGATCTGCATCAGTTGTGGAATGAGGTCCATTTTTGCATCCATTTTTGGCTCAGTCCCTTCTCCTCATCAACATCAGAACAGTGGTGCTGGGGTCCATAAACCATCAAGTTTATGGACCTTGACACTCTGTCCACAGACTTCCCAAACATAAAACACATTTCTTAGTCTTACCGTTTTAACACATAGTAGTAACTGAAACATGTTTGCCTGCCCCAATACATTGAGTGTGGAGTGGTCTCCTGGATGACAAGCCCCAGGGAATTTATGGATTTTCAGTTCTAAACCCGTGTGTGATAATAGTAATACAGTGACCAATAATGTCTTGCATGCTTTAATTCTGACTGCCTGCATACATTTTGGCAGTGGTGATTCCAGATTTGCTCTCAGATTACTGAACTGAGTCTTGCAGAAACTGAAGACTGGAAATTGATTTGGAGCAAATGGCCTGATGTGTTCCTTCTACAGTTCCTTCTACAGCTGGCAGCCCCATTCACCTTCTCTGCCAGGGCGGTTTGTGGTCAGACAGAGCAGAGACCAAGAAGTGTCTGTGTGTTTCCACTCTGCCTATCACCCAGTAGATCAGCTGACCATGGCCAAGGCCAGAGTTCCTTTGGAGGCCAGTTAAAGCATTTGGATTTCTCTTGCTTTGATCTGTAAACAATGTATGTCATTATCTGTAAATAAGGTCATAGTGTAATTCTTAGCATGTAACTAGAGCTAGACCCCTACATCATGCAACAAACAGTAGCAGACCCTGAGTCACTGAGAGCAGATACCCAAGCTCCTGTGGGTCCTGCCACGTCCAGGAGCTTTCCATTGCTTCCCACATATCCTGATAATTTTCCTTGAACTTTTCCCAATGCAACGTGTGCACCAGGATTGGACTGTTCATAAGAGGCAGAATTTTTCTGCAGCTAGGCTTCTAGCAAAGGACGCTGTCAGCATGAACATCAAAGCACAGCATTCCAAAAAAAAAAAAAAAAAAAA
>PYHW01010552.1:3849196-3880246 GCA_013186435.1 Turdus rufiventris
CTGTTTTTTTTTTTTTCAGGTTTTGGTTTGTTGTTTTTTTAAGCCCACAAAACATCCACTTGTAATAGCTATCAGGCTCCACAGAGTGGAGCAGGCTTAGTAAAAATCAGTAATTCTTCTGTCTTACCTCTTCTGTAGTGCTAGAGTACTGAAGAGTGGTTGTTAGAATCCAGGCTTTGTCTGTTACTGCAGATTTCAAGTCAAAGGAGAGGTTTTCAATGGGATTTTTACTGAAGTGTTCAGTCACATTTCTGATGAACATCTCTGTGCTACTCTTCAAAACATTTTCAGGCCGAGTAGTAACAGCACTTGAAGAGGGGGATGTAGTTTTAGTACTCCACACAGAAGTGTCTGCATCTTGGAGATCTAAGACAAACAAAGGAAAATTATCAAAATCAGTTCTATATTTTTATGAACAATTCATTAGATTCAATAAATGTGGCTGATACAACTTTCAAGTAGTTTAAGTGCACCTGTCAGTTCTATAGGCTTTTGTTTTCAGTGCAAATGTGTTTTTGCAGCAATACCAAGGCCTGCAAAACACAACCAGAAAAAAAAATGTCCGTGAACACTCACACCATTCTTTTAAAATGTGGTCTGTCAGAGATTCTGAAGGAAGAGAAAGGTTGCACTTTGTCATTAACAGTACTATGTTTTTCATTTGCAACTTTTCCACTTGATTGTATCTATAAAAATGACACACAGTGTCAGCTTTATATTGTCAATCATCCCCCCTCCTTTCTAAGTGCATGGGTCAGATTCTTATCTGCCTTTATTGGTGTAAGTTTAAAACAGGGCTTTGTTCAGTATAATTTTTCAAAATTATTTTTTCAAGATTTTTTTTTCAACATAAATATTTAAGGTAAGTTCCTTGTGCTCATATGAACACTTCTCTTGCTTTCTAAAAGCAGTCCTATGCAGACCCCATGCTAGTCCCTCATTGCTGCCTTCCCAAGGCTCAGCTAATGATCTATAACTTAAATGAAGTATCTGCAAATATGACAGTGGATTCGCTTTTTCAGTCACGTATCCTTCAGAGAAAGCCAAAGTTGCAATTAGAGCTCAGGAAAGATTTTACTACACATTTTTCCTCCACATTTTCCAGGCTCTTCCTCCCCATTGGTATGTATTTAATATCCTTTCTTTGTGGCAGTGAGGGCAGGGTTCAAGCTATGGTGGCCTCTACATCTGGTAGCATCACATTTCAGCTAAACTATTGGAATTACTCACTGGCCCCTTCTCACAAAAAGCTGCCCTGCCATTGCTGTAACACAGCTAGTGTGTATTGGCTCGATGCCCAAGACACTTTGTCTGTCCTTGAACTGGGGTCTCCAGCACGACAGAACCTTGTTTTGCTACTGAGCCACTGGGCTGGTTGCCATCTATAACAATTTTAGCTCACAAATCCTTTAAAAACAAACTAGTGACTGGGTTAAATTGCAGCAGAAGCTTTCAAATGCAATTACTTGGTGTGCAGTTATGATGTCTTAGCTGGGCAATCTGTGATTACCTCTTAACCAAAGGAGCAGTGGGTGAGCATCCATAAAATCAACATTATCAGTTTTTTTTAATAGGTGAAAATATATATGTTAGCATGTTTATGTAAAGAAATTTGCAGTACTCTGATTTACACAAAAAAGTGAGATTTTTAAACCCTAATAGGAGACATTTCCATGCAAGTGCTTGCTGTGCTTGACAGCACAATGCATTCTCCTGGTGCATGGTTCTAGAACTTTTTGAAAAGTAGTGGTTTACTGGAAAGGTTTGGTATCCAGAGTAGATATTTTCCTTCCTTTTATCTAACTGTGCTTCTCTGGAAATAATAATTAAAAAAAAATCCAAGTCTCCATTAAATTACAAAAAATGTTGGTCAAATTTTTTTCCAAATCAAGGCAGTGAAAACAACATTACAGATTTAATTCTTTCTTACACTTGTGCAAAGGGTTTCACAGAAACCCAGGTCTCATCCAACTCTGCACAATGATCTTCATGCTGCTGCCTTTGCAGAACCCCCTGTAGAGAGCCTGAGATGCAGTCTGCTGTGGTCCCATGTCACAAAACTTCATGGCTCCTACCAGCAGGACAGGAACCTTGCGCTCACACTGTCATCAACGGCTGCAACAAACCCATTAGCTGACACAAGTCCAGACAGTCTAGATTCCATGCCAGTCATCATTCCTGGAGATCTCCTATTAATTCTGGGTCTCTGAAAGTCTATGGAAGGCAGCTAGAAATCCTAGCCTCGAGGACTTGGAAAGAGCTCTATGCCTCTCAGATATCTCTCAGTTCAGCAGGAAGTAGAACTTACTGAAATTACAAAAAGGGTCTATCCGCAGTCAGCAATTGCTTAGGAAAAAAGGCCACACAGTTGGGTTCCTAAATATATATTTACACACCCAACATGAAAGCGCACTAAAAAAAAAGCTTAATTTACAAACAAATAGCAGTGATTCCAGCAGGAAGATGTTTGCATTCCAGTGCAATTGTGCTTTAGGAAAGCTGGTCCTCTATGAAAAGGAAACTGGTGCTGCCAGTGAGATTTATGGGAATACCTGGCATGCTGAGGGGAGCTGAGGAGAGAGCTCGACTGTCCTCGAAACAAAACACTTGGTCCTCAGAAAAGTTCCATCATCCCACAGAGGTTCCATAAAGGAGCATTTGGTCACTGCATGACCCAACCTTTCTTGTTAAGCTTTGGGCTATTCTGGGTTTCCAGCTAAAGGATCTTTTCCAGAAAATGCTGGTTACAGTCTGTTACCTGTAACCTATGGATAGAAGTGATGTGTGTATAGCACTATGCCGTACTGGAACTTCAGGTATATGTACCTGTATTTTCCATGTATTTCCATTAGTCCGTGGACTGACTAATAGGGTTCATATCTGTTACCCACATTCAGAAACTCCGAATCCACATTTATATTCTAAGTAAAACCACTATTGGGATCCTAGCATAAGCATCCTCATAGCCCTTCGTCTGTAGCAGGTACTTAAAAGAGAAGACTGCATATTATAAGGCCCTTGTAGCAGATTTCTACACAACCTGAGTTCCAAATTTTTTAACCAGAAAAAACTCACCTACTCTCTGGACATTAGTGAAGTACACAGAAATCTCAACAGTGGTACTTTTCAGAAGTGTTAACATTGTTCCAGCAATCAGTCATATAATTCTGCTTGGGAACAGAACAGCAGCACTGACACTGATGTTCATCACTAGTGGCTGCATGATATACAGTGTGTGAACATAATATTGCAATAATCAGTAGCACACCTAGGAGAAATGATGATGTTCTGACTAAGTGCACATTTCATCCATGGGGTGTACTGCAAACCACATCCATCTGCACAGCAGTAGGCTGCTTACAAGGCAGGGACTTCCATATGTTTGCATGTATGAATAGTAAAAGTGATGGTTAGTTGTCAAGAACTGAGAACCCTACAGTGGTGCTTTTAGCCTTAGCTGAGCTGGCACGGTGCAGCTTTCTCAAATAGCTCACATTGTACTGATCTGCCTACTCTGTTAGAGCACAGTTTCAGAAAACTTAGGCTGAACTGCTTGTGAAACATAATTGAATCAGATATTTGGTGTGTAAGATACAGAACACTCCTTAAGACTGCATCTAACTCACTGCAAGACTTGAAACAAGAAGGGGTTGCTTTAAGATCTCTTTATGTGCAGGACAAAATGAATTATCTTTTTAGCTGTCTAACTATTCTAAATTAAAAAAAACCCCACAATTCAAATTTCTGTTGTATGTAGGAGTATAGCAGAAGAAAGAAATTCACTAAATGTCCTTTCTTTCCCATTAAATGTGACTTTTGAAACCTGCAAAATCTGTACTGCTTGAAATTTTTTTCCTTCTTTATTTGAATACTGTAGAAGTTAGTATCTTGTTTGTATCTTATGTCAGAGAGGCCAAATGCCTCCAAACTCCAGTCTGACCCTGAGCTGCTCTTTTACTTGCTTGTTGTTGAAATGATGAAGTAGTCAGCATCAGTGAAATGTTCTTTCAGCATCAGTGATAGCAGAACATCCGTGTTACTATGATGATAACACCATTGCTGTACCAGCCTTATTTCTGACACTGTGGGTATTTCCATCTCACCCTGAAGTGAGATTTTGGTCACTGGAAGGGCATCTAGACTCCATTAACTCCATGGATTACACCTCTACTGAAGAGAGCTCAAGTACTTGGGAGTTACATAGACACCTCGATTCAGTTGCCTAAACCTAGTGGATTCTGAACCGCTCTAGGGCAACTGAGGCATCTGCCAGGGCTCTCATAACACTCATGGGACACCTGTGTCTTTCTGGGCTGGCAGCCAGAGATCAGGTGGAATATCGTGGAGCATCTCAAATGACAAAAAGCACCTTGTTGAGGAAAGTGAAATAATCCCTTCCTTCAAACACCTACATTAAGACATCTAGAAGTTCAAACCCACTCCAGCTTCTACATGAAAGTCCAACAAAACAAAGGGAGATAATGTAATAACAAAAAATAGCAGTAGAGTTGTTTGGAATTGGTGTCTTTTTTAGCACTAGCAGAAAATGAAATCATAAAGCAGGACTTGCCTGATTGCTCTGGGAAGCTGTGCCTATGGTTCCATTTTTTTTTTCTATGAAAGTAGCTGAGCTGGTTTTGTTCTATATTTTTGTGCTGTGGTCATTGAGAATTTGAAAATTTGCACAACCCAAAGACTTAGGCTACACTGCAGATTTCTCCCTTTCTTTTTAGACAATCTAAACCCACATTTATATTTGAGCTTCTATCAGTATGCTATTGGATTGTGTACAAGGTCTTGTAATCGTGTCCAAGGATATGACATTGATGCCTCTTTTTGTCCAGGTGGAGCTCAGCAAAAGCGGTCAGCCATGTATTTCTTTGACAAAAAAAAGAAGATTGAAGTAATTTTTTATATTTCATGGGTTCACATAGATGTTAGCAAACTCTTATACTTACAAAACCCTGTAAAATAACTATAAGAGATTAAAATGAATTTCAGTGAATGTATTTTAGGAAAAATGTTTTGGGTCAACTTAAAGATGGAATGAAAACATTGTTTATCACTGTTCTAATTTATCCTGAAGAAATTTGTAAAAGTTACACACACAAAAAAATTGCAACCAGTAGTGAATTTATAGATGGATTATTGCAGTATCTACAAACATTAAAGTTGTGGAAAGCTTAAAGTCTAAAGACATTGAATTTACACTATTTCAAAAGCAAGTAAGAGTTGCTGCCTTTTCTGTGCTTCTTCCACCTTTCTTTGGTGCTTTTCCACCTCCCCAAGAGTCCCAAGAAGATGCATGAGTCTTCCTTTCCCATGTTCTGCAGTTGCTACTGCTGCTTCAGTGGTTTAGAGCACACTTGGAGTGTGCACTGCTCTGGTCTGTTCTGACCTCCATCTCAGGCACTGCAGCACCAGCAGTGGGATGTGAACTTAATCATTGATTATGAAGCAGCTAAACTGAAAAGGGGATAAGGGGAAGAGAGAAGCTCATTTGAAAGAAATGACCCCGGAAAAGAACCAAGGGCAGAAAAGGGGGAAGGAACAGAATGAACGTCAGATGGCACATCAGATTTCAGCTCATACCTGGTATGTGGTATTTGTCTACCTCAGGCTGGAAAGAAACAAGAGATAGAAAGGTGTTCTAGTCATTATTTTAGTTCTTTCTAAAACATGTTTTATATCTTTGTAGATCCCACAGCAGTTCTTCAGTGCTTGGCACACAACTGTAAGTAAATTCTCCACAAAATCAGCTATTCTTTTTGAATGTCACTATATCCACAGGTTTGGGGTTGTCCCTACCATATGTGATATGATAGAAGAGAAATGCTATGAAGAGCATCATGTTACAAAAGTTCATGTCACCTTCTGCATCCAGACTGCTCTACAGACTGTGTGACAATCTCAGTATATAACTGCAGCATACAGCTTGGCCTTCCTCATTTGAAGTAATTCTCTACTTAGTGAATTATTTTTGGTCAGCAGAGGTTTTGAGGTTTGCTGGTAATATTCAAGGTGCCACATAGCATTGTATCTGCTCTTAATTGGATATTTTATTGAAATTAACCTACCCAGAACAAAAGAAGCTTGTAAGAATTGCTTACGCAGCTCAGGAGTGACATCAGTGTTAGCGTGTCAGCATTAATGGTGGACATTTGTTCCACAAGTGCTATTTAACATGCAACAGTCTTTGCTCTTTTCAGTTGCCCTGCCTTCTACCTCTTCACCTGCCCCATCTTTTTCTCTTGCCTGTTTCCATTCCTGTTCCTTCTCCTGGTTTCTGAGCTTAGAGTAGCTCTGAACCCTGGTGAAAAAAAGGCTTTAGCATTACAGACGTCTTTTCTCCTCTGCTCAGAATGTCCTCATGAATTTGGTGGGAAACAAACTCTCACCTTCTAAAGGGATACTGATACCATATGACCATTCTTCATGTTAACTGTTTCAGCTGGAGGCAAGATTCAAACATGAGTTTGTGTGAGAATGACTGTTTGCTGCAAGATTTGGAATTACCTCTGAGTGAGCAGAGATGGGTTATGTTCCCAAATTGATCCTGGTTTCCACAGTCCTTTAGGTCAGGACTGTTACAAAACATGTAAATCCAAATACATCTCAGATGGCTGATTTGAAATCCAAATCCAAGCTCAGACTTTCCCCAGGCTCAAAAAACTCGTGTTTGATATCTGAGTAAGGTCCAGAATAAAAGGTAGTTGTGGGTTTTGGGTTTGGAGTTGTATTCTATCTGGGCTGATGTTCAGGATGCAATTTAGTGAGCCAGTCCTATGCCAAAATATAATTATTTTTATGAGTACTGTGGAAAGAGAGGGCAAATTATAGCAAAATGCGGTCTTAGTCAGGAGTAGAGAAACTTACAGCCATTTCAGCTCCAAAGATTTTGCTCAATTTTTTACTATCTTAGCTAAATATAGACCAAATATGTTATTTTAGGCTGATCCACTTGTGCTTGTACTGAAGGCAGATAGATGTTCCTGGAAGACTAATTTTACACATTAAGTATTGAAAATTTTGACATGCATATTAATGCCACTACCAGAATTGGGGGCATTAAATATTGTTCTCATGGTACTTACTACTATTTGCAAAATTAATCTCTTTGCACTACTTTTGCTTTATGAGCTTCTTATATTCCTACAATTCTTAGTCAAGTATTGAGGATTATAATGTCTCGTTGATTTTTCAGCAGAGCTTCCCATAGCTGTCAAAAATAAGTAACACTCTTAGAAAAGATTTACAGGCCTGTCTATGGAGAGAATTCAGAAAAATCAAGGTAAATTCATGTAAGAACTGAGCACAGTAAAGAGATGAGAAGGTGCTATAATATCCCATGACAATTGTCTTAGAGCTTATTGGTCTTAAATTCCTTCTCCTCTGAGGATGATTAAGAAAAGTGCATAAGGTTACTTTAACTTTGTTAGGCCACACTCCTCCATCCAACTATCCAAAGGAAATAACGCTACCTATGTACCTCATCTGAACTGTTCATAGTGTCTTTGAACATGCAAGCCATATGCACCCCACAGGACTTCAAATTATTTTGCCTTTTTAATCTCTAACACACATGGGAGGGCTGGGATGGCATCATGGCCACTTTTCCATTCCCTGATTCTGCAAGCTGTTCTATCATACTCCTTTCAGGTGAGTAGTCCTACGAGTAGAGTTCTGCAAGTGCAAATTTGCTGAAATAAATGGTACCCTGCCTTACAGTAACTATGAGAATGAGGATTTGGTTTAAACATTCTGAAAACTTGGCCATATGCAACAGTTTTGGGCCATAAAACATTTTTAACCCTGTAAAGACAAGAATTAAGAGCAAAAAGATGTAGGTTGTTCTTATTTACTAGGAAGAACTGCTTAATAGTGCATAAGGATAGTATTAACAGGATTGCCAGGAAGGACTGACAATGGGCCATTGAAAAAAGCATTATCAAGCAATATTCAAACCACTGTACCTTCCATTTTGTCATGGATATGGAAACCCACAACTACACAGATACACTGCTACGTGTCTGGAGGTATGTGCACCCTTGCATTTCAAGATACTATTCCAAGAATTTCTGAGACTTTTGATTCAGTTCATTATTCTCAGGATTTTGAGTGTTCTCATGTATATGGCATCTAGAGATCAAGAGCAAAATTACATACACTGAATAAACATGTAAGTGTGTAAGCCATGACAGTTCTAATCATGCATTTAGAGTAATCAGAGAAATAATTGTGTTTGATTTTCAGATGTCTTCTTGCTTTTGACAGATTGAATCTGGGTTTGATAAAATGAAAATGATAAAGTGAATGGGGAGAACTTTTTTGCATCCACATTTTTGAAAAGTACTAGGAATCAGTACCCACAGTTTAGAAACGGAAAAAGGAAATGACACAATAATAGTGAGCTGAGATTACATATAAGCACATTGATACAGAGATTGGGAGTAGACAAAATGAGAGACATCCTGAAAATATAAAGTGGCTTAAAAACTCTACCAGTTGTGAGAAAGACAGCACTCATTTCAGCTGTTCTTTAATAGTTCTCAAAACACTTTTTAACTGTGAAAAACATTCTTCTGTATGAATAAAGTATAATTTTTCACATGAGTTAGCTAACAGAGACATTTTTGTTACCAAAACTCCCAGGATATTTTTATGAAGGAATAACTCACCTTGCTTTGAGCACAGATTTACATAAACAGGTTTTCCAGTCTCGCTGGGTTTTAGCTGCATCCACATATGAAGATATTTTTTACTCCTCTTGGCCATTACCTTCTGACCTTGTTTTGTGAGGAAAAGAGAGCTGTTGGCCACCTTCAGGAGCCCATCCTCATGGCAATTCCACCTGACTGCCTGGGGACAATCGACAATGATGCTGCGAGATGACAGAGCAGAGAGCGTAGAGACGCTTAGGCACTGGGCAGACTTCACATGGAGGAGCCTGTCATCTGCCATCCACTGCCACTTCTGGCTCAGGCTGGTCATATTGCACTTTTCCATAATGACTCCTCTCTTTTCTGAAAGACACTGCTGCTTCTGGACGTGGATAATCAGAAACCCTTCTGAAAAAGGAAAATTCCAGAAAAACCTTATAGATAACAAATTTACTAGACAAAAAGCAAATTCTCAATGATTTAAAATACATCAGCAAATAAATCTCTCTTCCCACTTTCTGTGTATTGAACTTTTAATGAAACTTCCCGTAAGTTGAACCTATTAAGAAAACCCCCTCCAAACACAACACCTATGTGATGCCTGTGCTGGTAATGTAAATAATGAAAATGCAAAACCCCAAGCTATTGTGACAAGGTTATCTTGACTTTCATTATTTATAAAAATAAGAAAAAATTAAACTGGATATAAAAAAAATCCAAGAGTCATTAACTTCAAACACCAATTCCTCATTTCCCCTGCTGGAAAGCACATAGACATCTACAAGTTCTCAGTCTCTGTTTCAGTTTCACAACACAGACTTTAAGAAATATAATTTACTGTATTAAAGTTGTTTCAGTAAAATTCATAATGTTTCTGAGGGAAACATGTAGGAGGATATTCACAAATCGATGTGTCTCTCAGTGCCTGTGTTACAGGAATGGAGGCTTTTCTTTGGTAGGAAGTACATCTATTTTACTGGATTTATTCCAATGTCTCTAGCTGTTAGCTTTGTGACCATTCCAATTCACATAAGATTAGCTCTCTGTGTCACCACACTTAAAGATCAACACCAGCTACTCAAATAAAGAAAATTACAGTGGATTAATCAAAACCTCACAAAGTTACCAATGCAAAATTCATGCTTGTTACAGAACACAGAACTGCTTCTTTCAAACGAAGCCTCCCTGTCATATCATGTTTAGTTTGTTCTTTGTTTTTAATCTCAGTTACTCAAACATTTCCAGCCTCATTAGTTACAAAGTGCTAAACCAAATGTGTATTTATTGCCCTCAATTGATGTTGTCATTCCCCTGTTTTTACAGACCTGGGAATTTTCTAACTAAGCATTACAGAAAGTTCTTGTCTCTAAGGTTTCATAAAATAGGAACAAAAGATAGAATCTCCCCTCTGAAGCATTTGTCCCAAAACCTCAGCTCCTGGATCAGGAGATGTTCTTAAAAAAAGAAGAACTATCTCCAGCATAGAAGACGTTTATTTTCCTTTGGAAAGGAATCTAAACAGAACGGGCTATGTTGGCCCTGCCCCTCATTCCTCTGGTACGAAGCCCAGGGAAGAGGTGACTCGGTTTTAGTAAGTCACTGGCTGTGCCAGAGGGCTCTGCTCAGTGGCAGAAAGAGCAAATCGGCAGAGGGAAAGTGGGGAGAGACACTTACCTGAGAATGTCAAGGCAAGACAGGTAGAAACCAGGACGTGAAATAAAGAATCCATTTTCCCTCTAGCAACTGCCCATGCTTCTCTTAAAAAAACCCACCTCAGATAAGTGAAGCGAAGGCTAGGAAGGAAATGTGCCTTCATGGGGGAAAAAGTCAGTGACGAGCACTTCCTTCTATTCAATTGTTTTGGGGGGTTTTACAACACTTTGTCCTTTTATATGATTCTTCAGTTTACTAGTTGGTTTATTTTGGAAAAATACAAGCAAAAGACAAATTTTCAAACACCTGGGGAAATTAAAAGATATTTTATTGAATCTCTTTAGACTAAAAGAAAGGGGATCATACTTTTGTGCAATTTGTTGCCTGTGAACAATTACAAATTTACAGGTCATCCAGATGATGCTGACTAAATATATTCTATATTATCCAGGGAAAAACCTGCATTTTTTGTAACTAGAATCAAGCAAAATCTCAATATACTTCTAACTCCACAAGTTCTAAAAGCTAAGTGGAGGGTGGGGAGGAAGGGGAAGAGGAGGAGGCAAAGCTCTGGCATCTATACCAGGTCTTACAGAAACTCCCCCTGAGGAATCAAGTGATGTTGGGTTTGCCTTCCCATCAAGTGATGCACCTTGCTCCATGTCAGCTGGAGATTGCCTGTGTCCTCTGGATTATCTCCCAAGTGGTCTGAAGCCATGGTGGAGGCTGAACAAACTGTGCTGAGGGTACAAGAATGTGTGTGCATGAATTACTCTAGGCAAGAACAGACACTTCAGTTAATATTTTATATTAAGGGTAATTTATTAGCAGTATGAATCAAAGTCAACATCACTGCATTAAAAACTCCTTATACCCTGTAAACAGATCTCCCAGTGCTGTAAGCCATAATGCCAACTCTGCATATCTCTTAAAAACAAACTTTACAGAACAGAATAAAGGAAAGAGTCATAGCAGCATTTTCTTTCTTTTATAACCTGTCATGGAAGAGTCCGTATCTCTAAAGGCATCTATCTCTTACTGAAAGAAATAGAGCAGATAAACAACATATGCAAAAATTTCTGTGTTAATAAAAGACAGACAAATATTTAAAATCCTTACCATTTAATATATGCTACAAAGTTTCTTTTAAAAGTAGAATGACTTACACAATTTACAAATACACTGGATTCAGGTCTGTAGCAGAAGCATGTTTTAAGACAATCAACAGTATAGGGTAAATACATACACACTGAATAACAGACATTGTGCTCTGCAACTGCTCTGTAAGACCTACAGTAAATACACATTTAATAGTTAATAGTATGAAGAACATGTATTTCCATATAAAATATTAACTGCTTTTGAGTATTTTCAAAAACAATTTTTTTTATTAACTCCTTTTTTTTTTTAAATCCATAGTTGAACACTTGCAATTTTAGCAGCAAGAATATTATGTGGCCAAGAAACAAGCTCACCACATAATCAGTAATAGCACTTTACAGTACAGTTGACAGTCCATTCACAAGACAGTTTGCAAACGTCAAAGCTTTTATACACTTGTTAAACATTTCTTCAGTAGAAGTCCCAATGTCCATCTGACTGCAGCAGTAGCACATACATACATTCCATATGGCAGATATCAGCATTACAGAATTAAACCCACCTTTAGATACATACACAAAATCCATGTGTAGTTTCAGTACAGTACCTTCTTTATAAATCATTTTTGGGAAGCTCACAATACATTCATATATAGTAAGGGTCCAGCAATCTCTGTACTTTTGCCAAACCGTCCACAATCCTTTCAGAAGTTGGCCTCAAAGCCGTCTCTCCCACTGCAGTAAACTCCTTGAAGAAGCTGCTGGTAGGTAATGAATCAAATTACCTCAAGAGACTGACATTTGGTTCTACCCTCCTTGGCTTCACTGGACAGCTTCTGCAGAAAGTCTGCTTTCATACAGACTCAGTGCATGGTGCACAAATTCATACTGCTCGCTGGTCTGAACCATTCCACCCCTGGAAAGGAAACACACTGCACTGAAATCTTATTTCTTAAGACTGCAACACCCTCCAGCTCCTGCCAGCCCCATGACCACCAGACAACAGAAGCCCTTTTCTCGGTTTTTGACTTCATTTGCTTGAGTAAGTGGGAGATTTTTGTTACAGCAGAATCACTTTATTCACAATTTATGCCATCCAGCACATGCCCAACATGAAGAATTCCCAGTTCCATCAGATTAAGAATTAGAGAAGAAAACATCCGGCATCTACAGTGTTAAAACCTACATTTCAAATTCAGTATATTCACTATATTCAAAGACTTTGCTCAATCACTTGGGCAAGGAAGGCCAGATACATGGATGCAGTATTACCACTGATAGAGCAAGGAAGTAGACAGAATCTGGCCTTTCACTTTGTCCTTTACTAAAAATGTAACCTTCTGTCACCTGCAGATGGCCTGTGCAGAGAACAGCTTTTCCTGTCCTCTTTCTAACACCTGCAATGCATCCTGTCTGAACAGCCACCGCCCACAAAATTTTACAGCGGTGAATCATTTCACCACCAACAATGCAAAAGAGTTTAACCTAACCATAAAAAGAACTAGTTGCAACCAGTTTGGATTAAATGCCTACATTTTATACATTCATCTGATAACAAGTAATTTTTCAGGTCAAAATATGAGGATCAAGTCCCACATCTCCGGTGCCAGTTTCAGTGTGGTAGGAAGGGGATATCCTACAGGAGGTAGATGTGATAGTGTTACCACTTAGCTCTGAAATTAAACTGAACCTCTTACTGTCAATACTGAGGTACTTGAGGTCTCCCTTCTCATGGAACAAGGCAGGCTGCAAGTTTACTTAATTTTACTTCTATGATCTTGTCTGCCAGGGTATTCAAAGGTGTCTATTCTGCTTCTAGAAACAAGCCCCTGGTTCATCCTCAGTGTACCCTGGAGCAGCTAGTTACCTTTGGTATAATAAAAGACTAAATGGCCTTAGTGAGAAGGAAGATGTTAAGATATGTGTCACATCTGGCTTCAGTGAGATCTTCATTGAAACACTTAAATTTGTGAAGTATTTGGATCCAGAGCACTATTGGAGACAGATATCTTGCAGGAGCCAGTCTGAAAATCTCATGAGATCCCTAACAACAAATTTGGTACTAATATGCCAAGCTATTTGAAAAATGGTAAAATTTTCTCAACAAGTATTGTCCTTCAGTATTAGAGAAGCTTATCTACAACACAAGGTCCTTTTATTTTCCAGTGCTACTGGATGGCTAAATGGCTATGGCAGAAAAATCATAATTAAAATAATACCTACTTCTTTAATCAAGTGACCAGTGGTCTGCATTCCTCCAATGAGCTCAAGCAAATATAGAACACTATTGAGTGAGCCACATGGCTGCTATGATATGCTATTCCTAGGAACAAAATCATAGGTCCTTAAACAGTCCCATCCAGCTCAAAATGCAGCACTCGTAGCTTTGCCAACAAAGACATCCACAAATTCATAACTCTTGGCTGTCTTTTGCCTTCAGCTGCCTTCCTCTGTCTTGTCCCCTGCCTGGAGATGCAGAGAGATACTAAAGGTGATGGGAGGGCTTTGCTCTGGTCCTCTGTGCTGCCTAGTCTCCTTCCTTCCTCTCTGCTGCCGTGTCCTGCTCTGCCCACGCAATCCCTTCCCGACCAGCTTCCCTCCCTACCTTCCTCATCAACGCTCCCCCAAGACGTTCTCTGAGGGAGTGCACTTTCCAGGTTAGCTCTGCTGTGTGGAAGGGGTGGAGGAAGGGAATGTGTCCAGGGAGAAGAACTTAGCCAAAAGGGCAGGTTAAAACAATTCTGGCTGCACTAGGCTGTGTGGTGGTGATCCTTGCTCCTTCCTCTTCAGTGCTGAAGCAGCATACAAAATCCCCAAGAAAGCATGTGTAAGACTGGCAGGGGGCTAAGCCCAGCGCCATGATGTCTGCCCTGTGTTAGCAAGCACAATTCAGAGATTATGATGCTTCTGAACCTTGTATGGGCAAACAGTCCACATCTCTGTCAGCTTAAGGGCATATGAGAGGTTCTCAGGTTCAGACAACTTAGCCTTGCCAGTGCCATTATACATGGGATTTATTGAACTATAGTACCACAAAATGGTTTGGATTGGTAGGGACCTTAAAAACCACCTAGCTCCAAACCCCCTTATGGCAGGGTTGCTCAGAGGCCCATCCAACCTGGCTTTAAACATTTCTAGGGATGGGGAAGTAAATAATTTCTTCCTAATGGTTAATCTGAATTTACTCTCTCTAAGTTTAAAATCATTATCTCTTGTCCTATCACTAAGGACCCTGGAAAAAAAGGCTTTCTCTGTCTTTCTTATAAGCCCCCCTTTATACTGAAAGGCAGCAAGAACACATCTCCAGATCCTTCTCCAGTCTGAACAGCTCCATCTCTCTCAGTCTTTCTTCATGGGAGAGGTGTTCTGTCCCTCTGACCATTTTCATGGCCCTTCTCTGGATCCACTGTAACAGGGGACCCCAGAGATGGATGCAACCCCTCTAGGTGGGGTCTCACCAGAGCGGATCAGAGGGGCAGAATCCCCTCCCTGGCCCTGCTGGCCATGCTGCTTTGGATGCAGCCCAAGATACACTTGGTTTTCTGGCCTGCAAGTGCACACTGCTGGCTCATGTCCAATTTTTCATCTACCAATATCCCAAGTCCTTCTTACCATTGTTCTTATGCAAGGCTCACATTTAATAGCAGGGAATTATCTGTGATCTCAAGACACTGACTTGTGGAAATGTCTGTGTGGAAGAGCATTTCAGGAGGAAATTTGCTCAAGGAGGGAGGTTTCCTCTCCTATGTCCCTAGTGCCCAGAAGGGATGTAGCCACAGCTACAGCACCTCTGGGTGTGCAGCCTTTGTCTACCTGCCAGCCTGCACCGCCAGCTACTCTGTGAGCTGCTGGGCTCTCTGCTGCTTTGAGACTCAAGGCAGGTGCTTGGAAGAACAGACCCTGGTATCCTGAGGGCTCAGGGACTGTGACCATCTTTGCTTGGGCAGCAGTGGGTGCATAAAGGGTCCTTTACCCTGCCCTCTGGCTTGCTGCTAGTGCAGCTGCATGAAGTGTGCTCCAGAATGAATGGGATGCAGGGTTTGGGATTATTTTTTTTTAACCTGAGGCCATTAGTCAAAACACTTAAACAATGAATTGACGCACACTGGAAACTCTTTTCATCCTGTCTGAGGAGCCAAGAGCAAAGTTATTGGATGTCATTCCAAGAATGTGCCTTTAAGGTTAAGAATGTGCAAAGTTTCTCGATGTCACAGTCGGTCTTGAAGAAGCCTCACATCAAACATTTCCTGTTTCTGTTGCAAAATATTAAAAATGAACTGAGAAAAAAAGCAAGCTGAGCAGTCCTGTGGGTCTGTCTTTTTACAAATTCACACAGATTATGACTGTATTTCCATCCCCGGCCAATATTTTGAGTGGATGGTCCATTTTCTCATATCAGCTCAGCACTGATGATTAGTGGCTGATGCATTCACCTCTTAACTTACACTAAACAGCTAAGAAGGTACCTGGACATGCCCTACCTAGAAACAGCTCCGTTCTGTCTCAATCCCTGTTGGAGTGCTATTTAAAACTGTTTCCAGGGAGACTACGTGGCCCATTAATTAAGCTATTTTCCAGCATAACTTTTTGCCACCATCTGCAATTTGTTTGTTTACTTGTTTGGTTTTCATTGAATATGTTGGGCAATAGGAATGTTTTGGTAAGTCACTACAACACCACTTGTGAGCCATTCAGCTCTTTTCTTTTTTCCTATTGCTGGATTCACTTTGGTAGAAATGTGGCCATGGACCCATGATGAAAAATCCACATGAGAGTGGACATCCGTGAGTGTGTTCATTCCATAAGCTGTGTTTGGAAGATGCTGCTCTGAGCATAAGATAGAGTGGTCAGGTACCTAGTGGAGATAGGATACCAGGGATAACATTCAGTGTACCATCTAGCCAGATTGCTGGATCCCAGGTGGTCAGATAAAAACTGTCCTGTTCTGCTTTCTGCTAAACTCTCCCTCTTTTTTATTTTTTTTTTTTTTCCAGCAATCTGATGCACAAGGAAAGAACTGGAGCTCAGCTGCTGGCCAACGTAAAGGAGGAAGACAGCCTCAGCCCTGATCCTGCTCTGCTCAAGATTGTACCCTACTGCTACCATTGGCCACGCCAGTAATTGCACTGCAACAGCACAATGCCACAGCCAGCACCTGCAGCCAAGTCTAGTGGGTTAATTTAAGTTGTTTTTGCCAGCTTCAAGACATGTAATGACCCTGTCTCACATACCAGTTGCCGATGACCACCATGTCAGGATTGTGACAGCAGGGGAGGCCAGTCTCACTGAGTTTTGTCCATGTAACACTGACACTTGGCCACTTTATGGACCCATGATCTGACAGGGCTGGCAGTGGGTACTGCAGTCTTAGGGGCTGCTAAGCTTTGCCTTAATAGTTGTGGCTATAAACTGATTACCAGGTCAGTGAAATTCATTCTACAATATGACCAATTGGAAAAAAAAAAAAAAAAAGAAAAGGAAAAGGAAAGACAGGTTTTGGTTACTGAGTTTTATCCAGAAAAATGTCTTTAAAAATTACAACAGAGACATACTCTTTGTCTCAGGCAATGCCTGAGAATATGAAGCAAGATCCCTGTAGTCTACATAATCTGAAACTTGAAAAAATACAGAAGTGTAAAAATCACAATATTTAGCAATTCTTATAGCAAGCTTTGTGTCATGAAAATTGCTGTTAGGAATGTTATATTTGGGTCAGATATTCATTCTCTTTCCAAGTTTATCTAGAATACTAATATGTAACAGAAAGTTCATTAGGCAGATCCACTCAATAAAATTGTGTTGTCGGTTAGTAATGCTGAAAATCTGGGTTGCTTTTTTATGTCTGAAATAGGGATATTAAAAGAGACAGCTGAGACCACTTCTCTACAATGGATTTTAAAAGCAATAAGAAAAAGATTCTCTCGTAATAGAAATACTAAAATGGGGAAGAACACTTCAAACCTTCCTCAATAAGACAGACATATTCAGAAAAGAGGGTTGGAAATTTGCAGTTGGTAATTTAAAACAGCGTAAGCATTTTTCCCTCAGCTATTCCTTCTTACTTTGTTGCTGAGATTTTTAGGTCAGTAACTCCCCTTGGAGAATTTTCCACTCCAAGTGGCTCATGTCGCCCTGTAAAGATCATATTACAATGTCTAGTATGATGAAACCATATGGGAAGGGAAGGCAGAGGAGATGATCCATAAACACAGTCAACTACATGGATTCTGGTCTTTCTGCACTTCACGGTTCCAGCCCCTTTCAGAGCTCTTCACAGCACAAAAAATTCTGTATTAACTCTTTGACCTAAGCTCTTTTTCAGCATTTGCACCTTATTGGATATTTTTCATTTAAAGAAGACATGCACATCAAAAGCAGTTAAGACACTTGCAAAGAGATTATATGACCTGTACCTGCAGCAGAACAGAAGACTTCTCTATTCTTGGTGCAATCTTGTTTATTTATACAAAATCCTGTTTCTCCAAGCAGAATAAGAAAGAAAAGCACAACCCAACTAACAGTTTCCATTGTGTGCAGTACGCACATCCTCCTTTAAAGCACAAATCCCTCTTCAGCCATGGTTTCACAAAACAAAGCACTCTGCAACAATGCTGGCTTAAACTGTTCCTGCTCCCAAGCTGTGAATTCAGTCAGGGAATTGCTCTGACTTCAGAAAAGTCTGGAACAAATGCCTTGGTATTTTCTTAGGCTGGGTAAATTTGCCAACTCAATTCAAAAGAACCCCCAGCACAGCTGAGGAAACCACCATATCTCCAGTGCTCAAAGAAACTACACACTCAGAGAGCCTGGATTTCTTTGACAATCTAGTCTCAAAGAAAACCCCTTGCCTCCAGATTGCCTCACCTCTCTTGCGTCCTAATGGGATAATGCAGACAGCAAGAAGAAAGTTCTAAGGAAGGGGAAAGAGAAGTGACAAGTGCCCGGCAACTACAGGCCTGTCATTTCAGGGAAATTTAATTCAGTGGAAGTTTCACCCAGAAAACAATGAGATTCCTTATTCAGGATCTAAACACAAATGTTACCTTGAATATTCAGTTAATGTGATCATAAGTTAGCAAAAGCAATAAATGGCAGCCATTTCATGTAAAGTAATATTCACCTGTGAAAATGTTTTCAGAATCATTACTGAATCATTACTGATCATTACCAAATCATTTTGGTAATGATTTCCGAATCATTGACCGATTTGTGGTTCTTCTGGGACTCACCGATCCACTCGCAGCTGGCAGACAATGCTCAATGCATCTACAACTCCCTCTTCCTTTAACTGCTGACAACCGATGGCTGTGGCAATAAAACATCCAGTTCTTCCTATACCAGCACTGAAAAGAAGGCAAAATTTAATAGAGGAATGAAGTTCACAGATTAAGGAATTATGTGGAAAACACTTAATAGATATGAAAACAAAAAAATATGAAACGTGAAATTACTAGAACCCACAGTTCCTGGGTGCATGTCCAGCAAGGTTGACTTCCCATCTCACTTTCATAGAGGGAAATGAAAATGTGCACTGTTCCAGCAGTCGATTTGTAGGTAATTTTGAGGCTTACATTTTTTCAGATTGCACACAAGTAAGAAAACCAAGCTTCATTAGCACTACAAAATCTGAGTATTCTCTGGCCCAGTCCAAGCAAATGATGGAAATATGAACTGAAAAGGGGAGAAGCCAACCTAAAGACAAAATTCAGTAGGGCTTTATGTTTAAAGCCCTCAAAGTATACTAACCATATGGTTCTACTAACCATACCTCTAACCATGAAGGCAAAAAGGACCTAGACCCATACTGATGAAGTTAACTCTCGTGATTCTGCTGGATGGTGAAGGATTTGGTGCCATAGCTCCTCAGGTTTTCTTTATGCCTGCTGGGAAACAGCCATTTTGGCATTATTTTTATCCCTGAGGCCTCAACAGTTTTGAGAATATCTGCCCCACTCTGTTTCTTGCTTAAGTAATTCAGAATGCAGTGCAACTCATGGCTTTCATGCAGAATGGTAGAAAAATTGGAGGAAAATAGTTAAAACATGAACCATAGTAGTGAATGTATAGATAGCAGGGTTGTGACTGAAGAGCTATAAATTTTAACCACAACTGAGATGATATCTGAATCACAATTGAAATGGTATCTCTCTTTAATCATTAATAAATGATTAAAGCCCGTGCTTACAGATCTATCACTCATCTCAGAAAGACCTCCCATTCTTCTGAAGTCCTTCACTACTGAAGATCCATACTAGAGAAAGGGCAATCTCAATAGCCATCCACAGATTTCTGCATTGTTAGGGAAACTACAGGTCCTGACAAATGCAGCTGAATAAAATGTGGGCAAATTGCTTATTCACTACATTCTAGTTTTCAAAAAGTACGAGTGGTTCAAATCTGTCTTCCATTTCTCTAAATCTCTTAAATAGCTGGAGATGGAAAGAAGTTCAAGATGAAAAGTTCTGACTTAATGTACTTCTAGGAAAAAAAAAGAAGTATTATCCCAACTCTAAGAGATGTATCATGTATCATCACTGTTATGAGATAAACCAAGTAAGAAAACACTGATTTAATTTTTACTTTTTGTTTTGCTTCATCTACTTCCTTCCACCAATATAACAAATCCACTGCTACTTCCTATTACTTAAATGGCAACATGGAGCAATGAAACACTATAAAGCAATAAAATAGAATTAAATTAGAATTATTAGAAGGTCATTCTCTGGTGCATTATAATTTATGTAAGTAAAACTCTACTCTTGAGTACTGAATAATGCTTTGTTCTTGAATATACAACCAACTGCTTTTGTGAAAATATCCACAAATTGTAGTATTGATGTGTTTTGGTCTCCAAATTTGTACCTTGCTCCGCAAAACTGACTTGCTTTGCAATATTATAGCCTACTGATCACCAGGCACTGCATCTGAATTGGGTATGAACCATGCAACAAGACAAAAAAGGAAGCAAATAATGAATAAGAAACAAAAGGAAAATAATTTTTCCAGCTGGTCTTTCAAAAGCAGAGTTCATTAGCAGAAATAGACAACAGTTCAGAAGTGATCTGCTAACAACAAGGGAATTTTCACCAAAATTCATATCCTCAAATATTCTGAAAAGGTCAATTAGCATGAAGAGGAACTGGGGAATTTTGCTCTTCCTCAAACACGTTCTTTGATGCAGTTTGCTGAAGCCTTGCTTTAGGCAGTCACTTAAGAGAAGGACTGGCTAATTACCTGCAGTGCACAACGACAGGCCCTCTGCCTGGTGATTCCAGTCTGTCCTCTTCCACATCCAGCATGAGCTGCAGCAGAGGCTGGGCGCTGTCGGGGGTTTTGTGGTCTGGCCAGGATGTGTACCAGTAGTGCTTCACACTGCGGGACTGACTCCCTTGCTGAAAATAACACAAAGATTTTAAATGAACAATTGTATTATTTTTATTTCTTACGATGTTATGGTAAAAAGACAGTAAAAATGTTGAGAGAGATTAACCAATTTTTTATATTGGACTTGGAGAATGTAACCACGGATGGAACTGATGTGCTTCTAGACACTCGAATGTAAGAAGGGTTTGTGCACCTGAAAACTTGGATGGTTTTCCAGAAGTGTAAGTTCTGTATTGTCAGTTGGGAATTGTCAGAGGTCTGTGATATATCAGCTACAACATCTAGAGAGAATAACCTGATGTGGGCTTCTGAATCACTAAATTATCATGTATTTCTACCTTTTAAGATCATTGTCATAAGAGTCTGATTCTAAAATTACAAGGGTATTGAAGTTAAACATGCAGAAGAACTGCCCTTCTACATTAATAAAATATCAGTTTGTTCAGTTATACTCTCCAACAGAATCTGCTACCAGTTCCTTCAACAAGGGGCTAAATACGGGCTAGGGTAATTTGTATTGGATGATATGACTTCTGCTCACTTCTCAGTGCTGGGGCTGAAACACAAAACAGATTTTCCCAATCCATTATTTATTGTAATGCTTTGTCAGAAGCAGCAGGCCAATCTGATAGCATGAGAGTGTAATGTGGGGAGTTAACTCAGAAGAGGAGCATCTGTCAGTTGTCCTGCAAAAGTTTATATCCTTTTAAAAAAGCCAGCCCTTTAACTGCATTTAATAAAGAAAAGAGAGCATTGTGAATGCTCTGCATTCTCAGATGAGATTATTACCTTTAATGTAAGCTGACGCACAGTGTAGTTTTTGCATTCTTGCACACTGTTAACAAGGACTTCAACCTTCCCATAGATTCCTCTTTTTTCTGGCCAATAAAGCACACATTTCTGGAAAGCAAGCATCAGTGTCATCAACAAACTGGATCCTGGAGCCATGTTCATATCTAATTTTTACAGAATGCATTCTTCTGCTAAATTCATATTAATTCAACTGAAGTGTTATTCATGTCAGAAGTATTCCTAAATAAGATTTTTCAGATTTCTTTATGAATGACTTAGGCCTGGTTTTCAGGATCTGAGTTTTACAGTATAGTTCTCTTCCACAGAACAATTTGCACAGCTATTTTTATTTTTAAAAGCTCAGTGAAGTTCAGTTATAGGGATTTTTTTCCACATTCAAAACTAAAGAGGTTTTTTCCCCAGAAAACTCTAAAATTTAACTTTTGAAGTTTTGTCTTTCCAAATGGGATTTCCTTCTGAGTGAGAGATTCAGATTTTTTCTTCTGCTCACAAGACTCCTGGGTCCTGATACAAGAAAGCATGTTAATGTGTCTTTAGATCTTACTAAACTCAATTTGGCTTAATGTGCAGGTTAAAGTATTTTGAAGAACCGAAATTGTTTTACTATATAACTTTCTGGAAATTAGTGTTAAAAAACCACTTCAGTCTTCCTAGAGCTAAAAAAATTATATACAGAATTCTCAATTAATCAATAGTGTTACACTATTCCAGCAGTTTATCTGACAAGCATCTACTAAAATGGAGATGAAGAAATAGTATTTACAAGGTAAATAATTTTATTTTTCCCCTGCAATAGTTTGCTTATTTTCTAGTCTTCAGTATTCATTTAAATTATAGTATCTCTATAGGCTATATGAAGACAAATATTTCTGTTGTATAAATACTTCTCTAGAAATGGTTGCTTATTCCCTCAAGAATGTAAGGTGTTTGAAAGCCACGTTTTCTGAAATAATGCTGCCCAGTCCAACTAATTCATTAAATAAAGACACTCCAACACTTAAAGGAAACCTTCTGTTTTAATATCCAGTACACAGGTATAAAAACCCAACCAACCAATCAAATAAGCAAACAAATAAAATCCCCCAAACCCCAGGACAACAGTTCTAAAATTACAGGAACCCCAGAAAGATCTTGTTTGTATTTCCTCACAAACCGATGCTGAAGCAAATGGTATACATATAGATAGACAGTAGCTTACATTATGCAGCAGAATGAAACAACCTCTTTAATATAATTAATTGCTATAAAGCATTACTTCCAGAATATACTGCTAAAAATGATCCAGAAAAACAATCAGTGATATGCAAGGCTTTACCACCAGGTGCGATATCTAAGTTGCTACTCAATAACCCAATAGTGGATTGAACTGAATCACCTCAGTTATATAAATACTTTTCTAAAAATAGATGCTCATTACCTTAATAGTGTAAGGTGTGTGAAAGCCACATTTCCTGAAATAATGCTGGACATTCTGACTGGTTTCGTTCAAATCCTGTCTTTTGCAGAACTACTCGAACATCCTAAATTTGCTGTTTCCCCGAAGAGATCGAGAATGGCAAGAAAATACTCAGAAATTTGTACAAAAAAGAGTGTTCACAAGTTCCACGGTCTACCCATGTGACACATATAGTTACTATCATCTGCCAGATCTGCAGTTCATGCCCCTCCCTGGGAGTGTAGTTTTCATTGCTAATATGGGAAAAAGAAAAGTCTAAATACACAATTGTGCCCTGACAATCAACAATAGTTGAGTAAACTCCTGAGACTTCTTGATGAATTGAGCATGCAATGCTCACTACAAAGCTTGCAGGCACTCCAGAATAGTATTTTTCTTGACTCTTTCCCAGAACTGGAATTGGCAACTTGTGCTGGGTGGACAATGAAATGTGGCTATTCATTAAAATAACTTTCATTTAACAGTCCATCTACATTTAGTGAGATACAATGGATTATTTTTAACACTGTTGCTGTGCAACTTTTAAAAATACCGTTTGTTGCTGCTTTAAAAATACAGGTGGGATAAACTAACGCACTTCTAAGGAGTGGGGAATTAACGCGTTTTTGAAAGTTAACTGAAAAAAAGAAAAAAAGCTGGCAGTAGGAAGGGTAAAGTTATCAGATATACAGAAGATAATATACAAAATCTCAGGACCATAATAAAAAGAGTAAACTGCCTCAAGCTGTTACTTGGACATAAAAGAAAATTGTTCTCTAGTAGGTACATTTTAAATCTGTTCAAACATCAGATATAGTGGATGAGGAGTCTGGTGTACAGCCTCATATGTGCATGCAGTAAAAATTCACTGCACACAATATTTATCAGAAACAACCAAATATTGCCCCTCCCCACCCCCAACTAAACATTCCCTGACAAACAGGAAGTTTATACAAGAAACACTCTCACATGACTTTTAATTGATTTCAGCCTTTGTCCTTCCCCCTGCGACAGGGCTGCAAGCTTGGGCTTCCTTCCATCCCCTCTCCTGTCTGCTGGCATGCCCTGTCCCATGCCCACTGGGTGCCAAGCTTCATGAGACTGCTCCCGAGGATCTCCGTAACTGAGTGGGGGCTGCCCTGCCTCAGTCTGGGCTGGCACCTGTGATGTACCACAGTCAGTGTTTTCAACCTGCCAGAACTGCGCCTATTTCAGCCTGGTCCCCGCTTCTGCCAAACGAGGAAAGCTGATCCAGGCAACATGGTATTTACTGCCTTTACGTTCTCTGGATTTGGACCCTGAAAAAAATTAGTTTAACAGCTCTCAAATACTTGTGCAGTTACTTTACTACAAGTCTGCTTCTGGGGTATCTTTCTATATAGCTATGCCTATAAATTTACATATTAAAGATCCCAATAACACAACAGTAAAGAATAATAACAGCAAAGCTTCAATTCCAGAATCCCTTTTTACTCCTGCCCTCTATTTGCTGTCTCTGTTAACTCAAGCATGAGAGGTAAACTTTATGAGGGCTTGCAGGATGTGCCTTCATATTCTGAAATCCTCACAGTTAGCATCAAGTCTTCCTAAGTTCTTCCAAAACCTATCTATGGTACCAATACTCAACTAATAAGTAATCTTCAAAGAAGCGGATGTGAAGTCTGTAAAAGGTAGGATTTCTGAATTCCAAAATCTACTTGGCTGTACATATATAAGGGTAGACCATATATAGTCTGACTGGGAAAAAATGTCACATGAAATATGACACGAGCTTTAAACAGTGAGTTAACGAGATTGTCCAAGATAATTACTGACACGATTTGCATTTTCTGAGTAATCTGATGCATCAGGCAGTATTAGTTCTCTTCTTGCAGAATGCTGTACAAGATCCTTTACTTATGCTTTCCAAAATATGTTTTGTTTTTAACAGCTGATGTTGCCAGTAAGTGTTAAAGGCAGAACAAATGCTTATTATGTAGTACACAGCTCAACGACAAAAATCAGCTGATACAGTAGAAATCTATAAACTTCTCTATGAAATAATATATATATATATGTCTGTGACATTCTTATACCCCATGTATTTATCCACTGCTCAGTTTTTCTGACTAAACTCAGTAATACATGAAATTCATATGTGCCTTGTGTCTAAAGCTTTAGAGGATTGTGTCCTAGAATATTAATACAGAATTAGAGATGGTCACCTTCAGGTAGTGATTTATCTCATTCTCTCAAAGTGGGATGAATCACCCTCTGGAGGTTACTCTTGCTCTTCACTGACCACAGAGGGTACCTAGATCACCAGATGAGATGTGTTTTTCCTCATACTAACCCCAAAACCACGGCCTAGTTTCCAAGTTTCCCACCAGTTATTCAGGCAGAAACGCCTTTGCTGTGAACTCTCCTTGCACGGGTAGATTTTGTTCAGGCATTGTGCAGTTTTGAGGCGCAGTTTTTACAAATTCTGCATGTTTTCTTTGTACAGCTGAAACAAATATTTTGCTTAGCACTTTACACTCATATCTTCATCCATCTTGCAAAAACTCAGCACAGCAAGCCTAAACCATTTCTCATCTGATACATGGAAGTAACCCTATAGCAAGCTTTACATATCATTATTTCACACAATTACCATTGCTAATGCAGATTTGTTACATGGATATCTTGAACTAGGACACTAGCGTCCCAAATAATTTTTCTTATGCAAAATAAACTAATTTGTGGTTGAGATTAAGGTTTTTTATGTGTCTCTCATTTCAGAGCTCCTTCATTATACATTCCTTCATACATTACAGTACAACATAGCTCAAATGGAGGCTGACTGGTGTTATATCAACTGAGGAATATGGCCTATACATGAGCGTCAGGTATGGAGGTTTATTTGTTCAGGGATGAATGTGGATGAGTGGATAAATATGCTTGCAGATATGAAGGCATCTGTATGTCTGTTTACTGCAGATGCACCTCCCTGAAAATGATGGAAATAAAGCAGACCACAGAAAGGAAAAATTACCAAGTTCTATTATGCAAAAAAAGATCTGCTTTTGCCTTCTCTATAGAGAGCAAATATTTTAACAGTGAAGATAATATGCTGAGCATGGCCAAAAAGAATTTGCTTTCTTTTCAATGGCAAGCAAGGTTTCAGAAGGAACCTGCTGACTGTGGGAGAGCTCCTAAGGTTTCTAGACAGGACAGCTTGCACAAACACAGCCTTTCCATATAGCCTGGGAACGACTTGAGATTCCTCACCCTTTCTGTGTGGAGGAAATTACCATTGCCAGGCACAACAATGCCGATAAACACCAGTGCCTAGAGCCTGTGTAACTCAGGTAAACACAGAGCTTCCTGACATGATGAAAACCACTGGGCACTTCTTTCAAGTCATTCTTCTTACATAGTGTCAGATGTGAGTGTTTAAACAGTCAGCATTTCCTCAGTGAAATACTTACTTTTTTGGTCTGTTAGCCTGGCTGATTGCTATGCTTTCATGATTAATCCTAAATGTGGGACTCTGAACACCTTTGAACAGTCTATTCAAAATGGCATCTGGTGTGAGAATAACTCTTGGAGCATTTTACAGAACCAACCTACTTTTCATATACAGTTTCTTAAAATCCCCTGGATTTTAAGTTCATGTTAGAAGTCCAAACTCATGCAGAGAAAGAGTGAAGCAACAGTCAAGGGCAGAAGAAAGAAGAGTGTGTCTACTGAGTGCACATTTAAATGGAGCAGTGAGTTTGAGCCCTGGGAATGCACTCAGACTCTTGGTCTTTGATCACTAAGACTGGAAACTTTGCCTGAATAAACTCTGTTGCTCTACCATCATGCATCTGAGTTTGAATAGCAGGAGTGTGTGTGTAGCAGGGCAAATACAGCCCTGGTGCTGGAATGGCAGTGTGCTGGCATTTGATTGAGGCACCTACCTGGAGCAGGGAATCGTTACTAAGTCTGGACTCAAGAAAAAAAATCCATCTCCTTTATTTCTGACTCCCTCTCGTCCACAAGCCCTGTAAATTGCTTCTTTAACATTCAGTCTTCCAGAACAGGTTTTGTGTTGGGAGAGTGATTTTTGTTCCTAATTTTTGGTATTTAGAAATATGGATTCTGGCAGTCTCAAGGAAAGCCTGACAAAAATTTACATGATTACTAAATAAAGATATTGAAGATGTAGTTTGGAATTGATGCAAAAGTAATGGAATTCGTAACAGGCAGATAGTTGGCCATTAGCCACTAAAATGCAATTGTCAAGTCTAATTGATACCAAGGTAAATAACATTATTTCCTTTCTAAGTTCCTCTGTGGTGTTGGGATCTGTGAGCCCAAACTGTATTTCTGGGATGGTTTAGAAGATTTGTAACATTGGGAATGTTGTAAATCTCTGAAATTATAGCAAAGTGCAAACTTCAGCCATGTCAGGAAACCTCTAATCATAACATTAACCATCTAGTCTTTATATACCAGAAAGTAAAAAGAAGTACAGAGGTGACCAACAGATAAATGAGGTATTTCTTAAAAAGTTAGGAACCAAACAGCACAAATCTAGATATGGAATTACTTTTGTAAATATATAATGGCTTACCATGGCTATGCTATTGCATTTGGTGTATTTGGCTACCCCCTCATTATTTTTCACATATTTATAAACAGATTATTTAAGAACCAGTTATCTGCTAGCTTCCTTCCATATCTTCTGAAGTCTTTTCTATAGTATGCATCCATAGGAATAATTTCTCAGTTTGGTCAGTTGTCATACCTCATTTTTTTCTTTCAGCTTTGTGATCATAACAATGACAGGGCTGTCTTCTTGCCAAACCATCTGCCAGAAATCATTCACAGTATTAATCATGGGTCCCTGAGTTGCAATGAAAGCCTTCTCTTTACCTCCATATCCCTGGTGTAGAAACAGACACAAAAGCATTTACTTTAAATTCATGTGATCAATCAATATTTCAGGTGAATAAAAGAGCAGAAAAAAACAGAAAAATTAATCTGAAATTAAAAAAATTGAACTGAAAGAAGTTACAACTAAAAGTAGAGCAGATCAGAAATTTTTCAGTAGAACAGTTTTTTTTTCCTCTGGAAACCTAAATAGTCCTGAGAATACAACAACTCCTCTCAAATTTCCTTGCTTAATTGGTTTCTTTTAGCTAACTCCATTGTTTGAGTTATTGGGACTTTCCTCCTCCAATGTTTTAATCTATAATTTAAATTGCAGTAGTGTTTACAAGATAGTTTATAGTCAACAAGCCACAGGAAAGAAAAGAACTATAAAACTGGTATCCACAAAGATTCATGACAGGAAACAACATTAAAATAACATGATTTCTTGTGGATTGAAAGACTCTGCTGTACATGTTTTCTAAGGGTGAAGCGCCCTTATGAGACTTCATAGGAATATATATATATATTTCTATATATAGGGAGTATAGGGAGTCCCAAGACACACATGAGCATTCAGGAGGTCAGAAAAGGGTCAGGCAAACAGTGGGGGAGCAGAAGAGAGGAAAAGACAAGAAGAAATGGGAAAACCAAGAAAGACACACCTTCTTATTTTTTGTGTAAAAAGAAGAAGTTATGGTTTTGTGCAGTGACAGGATGCCCAACACTAATGCAGGAAAGAGCCTGGCAATATCTGAAGGGTATGAGTGAATGGAGAATAGCATGAGGTAGTGTGGGAGCCTCTAGCCTTGGGTCTTCCTCTTGGGAGCCCTTCTCCATGAGAGCTGTTATTCATTGCATGAACCAGTGGGATAATCCTCAGCTGGCACAATCTGTCCTCCTGCCACTCACCAATCTGCCTGAATATACTTTGTCCAAGACATGTCTGTCGGGATCCCAGCAAACTCAATGATTTTGTATATATGGATGTGAAATTTCATTTTGTTGCTGGGTTGCATTTTTTTTCCACAGCTGCTGACAGTTCAACTGGTGTTAGTAGCAGGAGGAATCACCATATGTGAGAGTGAAGGGTGGTGGCATAGGGGAAAGGGAGACCTCAGAGGACTCAACATATGGCCTGGCTCTTGGGTATGATGTTGCTGTCCAGATAGAACCACTCTGCTTAGTTACATGATGATGTCTTCATAAGAAATGCTCAAAGTACAGGATGCAAAGTGAGGCAGGGCAAAGGGCATAGTGCTGTGTACTGTTAATTAAAGAAGCAACATCACTGTAGAGCTCTGTGACCAAATTTGCATTGCACTGTTACCTTTATTCCAGTTGAGGGTCTGGATAACAACTTGAAAGAAAACATTTAATTTTGCAGGTAGAGGGCTACACTCCTACAAAATGATCAAAGTAGTTTCTTTGTAGTCTATTTAGCATATACTCTGAAATGAGTTCAAGAAAGCTCTGTCTGCAGGTGTGTGTGTCTGTGTGTGTGATCAAGGATACCTGACACTTAGAAATCCTGCTTTCCAACAGGGTTCATGATGGTTTTGTCATTGTGTCATGTGGCCAGTATAGGGAGCAAAATGACACTGGCTGTGTTTTAGGCACGTGTATATTTAACATGTCTGTTTATGTTCCTCTTCACAAATTTGTTGCAGTATTTATTTAATTACTTAACTGTTGATTTCAGGACTATCAATTGGTATCTTGAAAATACTGGTATCTGTCACTTAAAAAAGGTAGCCCTCTTTACTATAAGGCAGTAGGTGATTATGAAACAGTAAATATCAAAGTAAAGAGATGTGTTTCTTTATGTTTTTTATAAACTATTTAATTTTTTTTTTTACAATCATTTTTATACATTCATGACTATGTGACTTTGTTAGAAATGGCTCATAAAACTATTTCTAACACACATATGTAGACAAAAAGATTTGGAATTATCAATGAAGATGGGTAAGAATAAAATAAGTAGCACCTTGGCAAAGCCAAGTATTCACATGGCAAATAAAATATTTTCTCAAAAGTACATGAAGAGTGTACTTTTACTTACCCTAATGTAGTTAGCATTTATGTAGGTACTCAAGGAGTCAGATGGATTTTTTGGTTTCAAATACACTCTGCTTAGAGGATCTAAGAGCACAAGGAAGATGGAAATTAATAAGAAAACCCATAGTTAGAAGATTTCTAAAGAAAATCAAAGACTTCCTGAAGGAAAAAAAAACTACTGTTATTTGGAGTTGTCAAGCATTAAATAATTATGCACCAAATTCTTCCCTCTACGGAGGATCACCACATGTAACTAAGGCACCCTTGCACTGCACAATGCTGGGCTGTGCAGAACCATCTCAGCGAGCTGTGGGCACTGAAGCAACACTGTCAGGTCCAGGCAGTGCTCAGCAAGGTCCAGTCTGTCCATGCTGCCTATTGAGCTGACCTGCCTAGGCTGTCTCTGAAACCTGTGTCCTGTCATTGTACAATGGACCAAGCCCTCTGAACTTGACTTTAGTACTTTTGCCTGAAGCTGCTGAAGCTGTAGTGCTCAATAACTGCACTGGACAGTTGGATTTAAATTACGAAAAGATTCCTCTGTCTGGGATGAAATAAAATATACGTGTTTTATAGCAATTTTAGTTCACTGTAAGGGGCTAGATTAGGTAATCCATATTCTTCCCCTGAGTCCTGTGCCCTCATCTGACACAATTTATGACCATTCATGTGTACTGGATTGGAGACACAATGCCAAAATACAAGAACATTTTCCTTTACACTCTTCTTTCCTTCAGTCTTGGATGCTCTAGAATGGAGTGGGGTCCAGTTCTATTGAGTAGAGTGCTGGGGGTTATTAAATCCCTCCTGGAAAGGAAGGTTTTGTTTCTTCATTTGTGATGATGTGACCCCCCCCCCCCCCCNCTGCCTCCCCGCCATGTAATACCATTTTGGAATTAAAGCAGTATATTCTCAAGTATACAATGTAAGAGAAAGGGGGAAGCAGACCAGGAGCAAGATACCCATGTTGTGCTTTCCAGGGAGACATTATGATTTTCTTCACACTTTTTCTGAAAAAATATTCTACCACTAACAAATTTATATAGAAATATTTCTGTGCTGAAAA
>PYHW01010552.1:3880296-3897101 GCA_013186435.1 Turdus rufiventris
CATATAATACCATTTTGGAATTAAAGCAGTATATTCTCAAGTATACAATGTAAGAGAAAGGGGGAAGCAGACCAGGAGCAAAATACCCATGTTGTGCTTTCTAGGGAGACATTATGATTTTCTTCACACTTTTTCTGAAAAAATATTCTACCACTAACAAATTTATATAGAAATATTTCTGTGCTGAAAAAATATCTTTTATTCTGGCATTTTGCTTAATACTTTGTTATAATCAGTGGGGGCTTTTGACAGTATACAGACACCTATCGGGTTGGAAATAATCTCTGGATCTGACAATCTAGGCAATGTGTTTAAAGATACATATGTGGGTAGCGAGCTGGAAAGAGATAAGAAAATGTTGTTTAAAGTGTGGTCCTGCTGTTTACACAAAAATATATAACTATATATATACATATGCTGCAGCAAAACCTACTAATTTTCAGAGTTACTTCTGGATTTCTTTAGTGACTTTTCATCCTGTTCCTAAGAACACAGTAAGACCTTTGCAAATCAAAGGAAGAGGAGGGATGATCCCAAACATACTTTATGTCCTTTTCCCACTGGAGGTCACAGGAGCACCTTGGACAGAAGCGAAGCCTTTGTAGAACCCAGGATGATGTTTTGAAAGTATGTCTCTTAAAATATGCAAATGACTGCATGACTTCAAAGTCTGCACATGGAAGTCTTATCTTCTGTGGTTAATAGTACTACGTGAACCCTAATTAACTTGTGTTAAAATATCTTCATACTAGCTTTCCTAACTTTTTTCACTTAGAGCGTTTTTTTTTCCTTTAACAATATGAGGACAGGAAACCTCCCATTTCTTTTCAGCACAGAGTGGTTATTAGCCATTTCCACAAATGCCTGAGGCTACGTGGCCTTGAAAAAACACCCGCTTCCTCTAGCTCACACAATGCCTCTGATTCTGGTGTCACTTGACCCCTACCTTAAAAAACCTCTTCCAAGCAGACTCAACATCCAGTTTAATTACCATGTCTTGAGATAAATCCCGCCGTTACTAGGGAGCAGCTAAATCAGCTTCATAATTTCTGAGACCTCCTTCCAACTCCAATCAATGAAATAAACACTGCTTCCGAACAGGAATATTTTATAAATTAACAGTCATGATCACTTATGAAATAGTCAAGTGCTGTAAACTGAGCCCAGAGATGAGGAAAACCTGAGCAATGCTAAAGATCCAGAGCCACTAGGCAATCAACAGACATAAATGGAAGTCATTATCTTCCTTCTGAATGACAAATGCCTTGGAGAGAATAATCTTATCCTTGAGGATGGTAAAGTCTTGGAGTCTGAAGTTACAGCAGCAAGACAGATATTGATTGCAAGATTGAACTCATCAATATCTGTAAAGCATCTGAAAATGCACTGGTGCTGTTAAACACTGATAATTACCAATAAAATATGTCTTCTATAGTTTTAACTGAGGCAAAACTGCTGCTGTTTTTTTCCATGTATCTAGAAAGTCTGGAATAGTTCTCTCAGTAGAGTAGAAGGTTCTTCTTCTAACTTCACAAATTAACAAATTAATGTTGTCTTGAATTGATAACATTGGAGGAATAGGAGGGTGTTAAAGGGACTGTAACTTGCCTCCATGAGAGTGCCTGGAGCAGGAAACAAGCAGGGTTATATAGTAGCAGTGCTGGACAAACTCCCACCATGCCATGGGTACTGGAGGATCATTCACTCCATGAACTCCATTGGTGCTTTTATTTGGGAGCAGAACTGGAGCAAACATGGCTGTTTGTGGTCAGGACTGGGAAGTGTAAGGGAGCTCAAGAATTTCAGCATCATGAGAATGGATTTCCAGCATCCGTTTATATGCTTTCATAATAAAGTTTTTGATAGTATGATTTAACTTTCCCTTTGTCTTTAGTGGAATTTCAGAGCCAGTGTTATCACAAGCACTTCAAGCAACAGATTGTGGACTTTTGGGTCTGACAACATAGGTGGTTTCTGTCTTCATGTTAGTGTGAATCTGCTGTTCTGCCCAGGGTGTTTTCCTGCAGACTTTTGACTTGAGGTTAGTCTTCAGAGAGGGATGGGGAATGGTAAACTAATGGATGTGTTGCACATACAAATATACCCACAGAATAGTGTTAAACCACTTGCTCCTTTATAAGCAAAAGTCCATGCATACTCTGAAATACCACAGGAATTCTGCTTCTGGTTTGAGATGGGGAAGTGAGACAGGAAGTAGGAAAGATGCAGGGCTGAAGAAGTATCAGGAGATATAGGGGAAGATAGCAGGAAGCTGAGGTCCCACTACAGGGACATGTAGTGGGGGCTGCAGGAGACAAGCAGGCAAAGGTGAAGATGTGGAGTAAGAGGGTGAGGAATGAGCAGCAGGGGTGATGCTCTGCCAGAGGACTGTGGCTGTGGTGAGAGACTGGGAAATCTGTTTGCAGGATTGGAAACCTGCTCAGAGGGTGTGAGAAATACTGTAGACTGGTGGCAGAGGGGATGCAGCTAAAGATACAGAGCAGGGTTTAACAGGAGCCTATGGGTGGAGTCACAGTCAGGAGGAAGGATAGAGAAACACTGATCTGCTTCGCTGCTCGACTCTGATCCCACATTGGCCCCTCAATAATTGAATTAGAATATTATTGTAATGCAAATAACACTTAGAGAACTTAAAGTGGCTGTGGTGTTTGCATAAGAGTGTTGGCTATGTTATTCTGCAAGTGAAACATCTGTCATGGAAATGTAACATTTGTACTTTGTGGTTTTCCATATAGAATAGTTGTCAATAGGCATTAGTTGTATTTCACATGAGTGGTCTGGCTGGGTGGTATCTGATAAAATAAACTTGCCCTCATGCATCCTGTCACAGAATTATCTCGTAGACAATGAGGATATCCACTGCAGCAAGAGGGAGGAGCTGGCAGGACTGGGCATTTTTAGGACGTCACTTGTCATCACAGGTGCCCCGATTCAGGAGACGCACCCAGTGCTGGGAATGGAAAAGCTGATGCGGGTGTACAAAGCAGTGGCTTGATATAATCTGAGCAGGAAACCAGGAAAGCTGTTCCATTTAACCACTCAAATAATTTCCAAACCCTCTCAGAATGGGTGTGGGGTGTGTGAATATTTATTATGAGCATGTGCCTCAACCCTCAAAATATCTTTGAAAAAACCTGGTGCTGACACACAACAGACCTGATTTCTGTCAAGGATGGTTACAGAGTGCCTGTCAGTGGGCAGCTGTGGTGCACATCAGCAGTGCTTGGATTGGAAATGTGCTGTGGAGCTGGCAGCACATCCTGGCTAACTGGAGGTGAAGACAAACAGGCACGCTGGTTCTCAAAGCTCATCAGCATCAAGCATGCCCCAATTCAAAACACATGCTACAGTGAAATTGGACTCATTACATTTGCAAGGCATTGCTGGAGATGAACCTGATGGTGGCTGGGGCAGCCTGGAGATGAGATGCTATGGGAAGGGAGGACTCCTTCCAAAAATCTGCCAATCAAGCCGATGAGGGGCTGGTGATATCTTGTCTCCACGGAAAAAGCCCTGCTGTCAAAAAGGGGTCAGGATTTCACCCTCTGTGTACATTCTGTTGACACTGGGCCAGACTCTAAGGGACACTCTGACTTGCATTCAGTTACCCTCTGTCTTTAATTCCCTTCATTATTTCTTGACTGCATTCAGATGCACACAGCTATTGGTTGCAATAGATACACTAACCTTGAACACAATGAGAATTTTACTGGAGGCTGAAGAGAAGCAAGTACTCCACACAAGCTTCCTTCCCAGGCACATATCACATTTCTGAGATTAATCCAGAGGCTGAAGGCCATCAGTTTTCATTAGCTTAACTGCAAGGCCTTGGTGTGATATGAACAAACTATAGTGTTTTCAGGTTTGGTGAGAGAAACATCATAATTTGTGTGAATTTGAATGACTAACATGTAACATAGGCACACAAGGATATTCTAGAGATTTTTAGAAAGCAAATTTCTAGTTGATAGGATATGCCATCATTTTAAAAGTATTCTTCATTCCAAACCTAAGCAAAGGATTTACATTTTTCTGTGGGAATATTCTGTAATATTTTGACTCACTAAACTTTTTCACTTTGGTGATATCAAAAATTATAAAAACCTCAACTACTCATGTCTATATTTCATGTCATGTTAAAACTTCTGCAAGTTTTTTGAAACAGAACACAAAACAAAATGTTTAATAAAATTGAATATTTCATTATCCTCCAACAAACGTTATGGAAATAGCTGCATTTCAGAGAAACATGTATTTTGAAGGAAAACTATTCCACTGAAAAGTTTTCAATCACATCCAATTATAACAAATCAATTGTATATGAACTTGGGCCAATGAAAATACAGAAGCAGTATAGCAAGGCAGTAACAAGTTAAGGGCAATGAAGAGGCAGCACTGTTTCAGGAATGTAAATGAATTTCTGCAAAGAGAGTTTAGTGCATGGAGAAGAAAAAAAGCAATCACCAGAGGATCTTTAAAGATGGAAGCCTTTTAGTGACAAGAAAAGATAGGTTGCACTTGCTTTTTGTAGTCTGGCTTTTTTAGTCCCAAGTATCTTGACCCAACCAGAGGGAATTCAGTAACTGCAAGATGGTTTCGGCTATGGTGAGGAGTTACTGCAAGGCATGGAAGACCTCATTCTCCCCATCTGCCTGAGCTGCCTTTCACAGAAAATCAGCATGAGCCAGGCTTGCCCTTTAGTACATTTAGTACATGTGCACATACTAAGGCATCCAGTGAGAATTCTGCATCTGCCAGTCCTACAGCACTGGGCTTCTGTTATCTTTCTATATGGATTATAAAGACAACTGTGAATGGGCACACATTAAGCAAATAAAAAGACAGTTAGATTTTCACAGCAATATGTTCTCAAAGCAGGACAAAATGTCATAGTAGGAAACCATGGGCTAGCTCACTTACTTGGCAAAATTGTTTTATAGCGATTTTTAGTTCCATGACTTGGGATGTCGATTTCTTTGGGATCCACAAAATTCATTGGTATTTCCTATAAAAAAAAAAAAATTTAAATCAGACTGATGTTTCCAAAGAAGCCTGCAAAGAAGCAGGAAATTGTCACCAGAAGGCCATCTGCTGTTACACAACTGTCTCTTAACATCAAAGTTATTAAGAAAAAAAGTGGTTCCCACCTCAAGCCTGTCAACACCCTTCCTTTAATAAACACAGGGAGTTGCATATTGAAGGAGTGACTTCCAGGGAACACTTTTGATGAATTATTAAAAAAAAAAAAATAGTGCACTATTGTTCCAGAAAAGTGGAGTTCAAAAGTACAGTACTGTGGCAAAAAGAACAATATTTTACATAATTGAGGGAGGAACTTTAAAAATAGTTAAATATTAATATATGGTAAACTTTAAAAAAATTTTGCGCTAAGACCTTACCAATGAAATTCCAAGACCTCACTTGCCTTTTATTTAAACGACTAGAATGAAGTGCCTTAGTCTTTTTCATTCAGACTCAAAAGTAATAAAAACTTGAAGCTGCTTCTTTTGCTTCTCATTTTCATCTTTTAGTGACTGACTTAAATTGCAGTTGTGCAAGTAACTAATGTGACAGTTTCCTTTAAGTTTAAAAATACACAAATTATAAACTCCTCAAACTTAAAATTACTGTTTTTCAAACTGTTTGTCAGCATGGAAAGTAAAAATTCACAAAACTTGCATTGAACAAAATGTTTAACTTGGCTTAAGGGAGAGTAAGAACAATTTTGATTTTGAGGTTCTGAAACAATGTTTCTACAGCTGAATAAAACTTTTTAAATGGCAGGATGAAAAATGCAGGGATTTTTTGTTTCTTTCATGATTGTGGGGGATGTTTTACAAACTAAAACAATCTGGCAAAATCACATTAAAAATGCTTCAGTTTGCTCAGATCTTCATTTTTATGCTGATTTTTTTTTTTGCCACCATACTTTAAATTGTCTTAGAGTAAGCTGAATTTGATCTTCAGTAAATTAATACTTCTACTTAAAAGAACAGTTGTAACTAGAGACTTGGAAACTTCATGCTAGCCCAGGACATTTAGCCTAAGAGACAGTGACATTTTATGTAATTGCCTCTTAGAGGCACACAGGAACATGAGGAGGATCTGTTGGCTTGCATGACTGGAAAATTTCCTTAAGCATTTTCCTCCAAAATGAGTTGGTTTCTACTCTAGACGTGTAGGCTTGCCCAGTACTTTGGTACAGAAGAGATGCATGGTCCCTGTTCTTCAGACACAAGCTCTGGTCCTGCCCAGTGTGACTGACCTCTGCAAGGGTTTTTTCCAAAGGAACAGGGATGAGGCCTCTAACAGTTTGTCAAGCATGCACCCAACAGCAGATTTTTACATGGGTTCACTGAGCAGGGGAAGCTACCCTCACTTTACTGCTTGAAGAGATGGCAAAGCTAAGTAAAATTTAGATGGCTCATACTGAAATGCTGTGATTCGTCTCCACTTCCCAACTTGGCTTCCAAACATCTTACTATGTGAGGTTGCATCTGTGTTGATTTTTATTTTTCTACCTTTGCTGCCTTATGCCCATGCATTTAATGAACCTTCTTTATTCTTCCCCTCTCCCTCATTCAACTTGTTCCTTGATCTCTTCCTGGTCTTCAGCTGGCTCCTCAAAAGAATGACTTGCTGTGTCAGGCCAACCAAAGTGTCGCTGCTAAGACACACCTTCCTTGCAGGTACTTCACCCAGTCCTTCTTCGGATCTCTGTACTGCCATCTGTATGCTGGCCGTCCTAAGTTCAGGATCTTCTCACTTCCAAGACTTCAGTCTTGCATAAACCTCACCCCTACTATCTCAGGTCAAGCCATCTCACCTCTGTCCCGTGCCTAATGCTGCTTCCTCATCCACAAAACTACAAAATGAGCTCCCATACCCTCCTCATATTCACCTCTGACTTCTACCTCTTCCCAAAGGTGACCTCTGTCTGACACTCTTACCCTTGGCCCTTCGGCTCCAAATCGTTCCAACTGGCTGATCTAGGGCTTCCCTAGCTCAGTTCTGGCTTAGTACAAACACCACCAATACATGGCCTCTGAAAGGTTTCTGTGCCAAATTATGCACCAAGTGAGGAAGCAAGACACTAAGCTTGTCCTTAATGGGATCTCCGTCTGTCACGTAGAGACTGGAAAAAGATGTGTGAGGAAGAGTCCTCTGCCTGCCCAAGTGATGGTGGTTGGTGAGGGTCTTCCAGATGCCTGGCTGTCTCCCTTACTGTGCCTGCTGAAATTTTTAAATAGCTCATCATTTGGAGAGTTACTGACAGATGCAAAAATGCCACCAAGTTGAAAACAGAAACACATTTCTTTGGGCCAACCGGGACCATTAATAACATTAATCACTTACATCCTGTAAACACTTTCTAATCAGTGGTCTCCTCCCAGTAGTAAGTACTTGTGAGTCCAAGGGCACAGACAGAAATCTGACAATACACCGTGGATCACAGCCACAGACAAGTCACTTATTCTGAAACTGGCTGTGAGAAAAAAGAGATTATTCCAGAAAAAAAAAAAAAATCAGGATAATATGGCAATAACATTCCTGCTAACAGGGGAGTAAATAAGCCCAGCAGAATGCAAGTAGCAGGAACATGTACAGACTAGTATACAAACTCTGTAGCTGTATAGGCTATATATGCTATATATATATATGTATATATGTGTATATATATGTATATATATATATTTATATATTTGTTTTACTAAACATATATATATATAATTAAATAATTGCAAATAATGCATAAACTGCACACATTCCCGTGCTTGGTCACTTGCATGCAATTATAGATGCATATGCACATTCTTCATGGGTTGGTTTCCCTCTCTGAGTGATGGTTTCTAGTAGCAGCTATTCTGGCTCATATTAGGTTTTAAATGCTGTTCATACATTTGAAGAGGTATGATTTGGATCTCTGAAAGCATTCAAGAAAATGTGGCAAAATTTAGGAAAATTCAAGCAGGTAGTCATTACACTAATCCCTCCAATTTTATGAGGACCTAATTTTATAGATTTAATGATCAGGTACTTTCCCATGCAGGACTGTATTTCTTGATGTTCTGGTGTTTTGGGAATGAATTTTATGTTTTGTCACAAACTTCAGATATTTTGTGCTTTGAAGAGTAGCAACTCAGGCTACTGAAGAAAACATATATGCTGGACAAATTATGTTTCCTCCTCTTTGCAAATCAGGTATATTCTCCCAAACAAATATACCCTTTAATTAGTAATGTCTCTTTAATTGTTAATAAAAAAAAAATAGAAGAACTAAAAATAACCTGAAACAACTCATTTTTAAATTTTCCACTGAAAACTTCGACCATTTCACCATTTTTGTCACATTTGGAAGATTTTCATGAGAGCTAATAACTCTAGTGTCCAGAAGACTGCCTCGCTGTATTTCTTTAGCTAGTTAAAATGAGCTGTGTGAGCAGAATGGCTGAGGGTTATATACTGCATTCTTTGCATGCCTCAGGTTCCTATTTGAGCTATTATCTGTAGCAAGGAACATAGTAAAAATATTGTTCAACAGCTTCATCTTAAAACACATTTTTAAAAATGGCTTAAAAACAGAATAGACAAGTCATGACCTTTTCAATGAAATTCTGTGGAAACACTGAATGGCTTAAGTCATGTTGTGCCCTCTGAGGGACAAATAAAATGCGACTCTGTCTCCTCAAAGCTGTGCACAACTGCTGTGTGAGACAATTTGGGTAAACAGGATTCTATGAGGTGCCAATTCGTTTGTGCAAACTGTCTCCTAACATGGGGGACTAAAGCATGATGAAGTTATTTCTTCTGACTTTCCTGCCTAATCAGCAGAATGGCAGAGAACCTATGGCATAACTGGTGATAAAAGTATGTTGGATGATTGCAATTTTTTCTGTGTACACTGCCTGTCAAAATTTTGGTAGAAAAACTGAGGGATTTACTTTTCTTAAGCAGATGACTTTTACCGTAAACCTTGGATTTTAAAGGTAATTAAAAGGGCTGCTTCATAGGATGCAATTATTCATAATGAAAAGCTATTTTTAGAGTAAGATGGCATTTATCATCTACAGATTGACATGCACGAATTGGAAACAAAATGAAACCTAAGGGATCATGTGCTCTGGCATGCTTAATTTTCATTCCTTCCACTTTCTTTGGTTTAGATATCAGATTTCTAGACATACAGTTCTCTGGATCAATTCTGGAACTCTTCTGAAAAACTGCTACCTGTGACTCTCTGATTCCTCAGCTGCTGAAGCACAAGTGCTACATTACACCTCTCCAGTTAATACATCAGTAAGTGCATATAGAGACCCATTTAGGACTCTTGGGTGACTACTAGCTTAATTTTATTAATTTTATTGATTTGTTATAAAATCCCTTCCAGTAATGCTTCAATATCAAACAGAACTTCTAGTGATCTGCTTGAACCTATCCCTGCCACAGATGTAGGATCAATGGGATTCTAGGGTCAATGAAGATGCAAATAATGGAGTCACTTCTCACCTACTGGTTCAGCTTCCCCAAAGCACTTTTCTACCATTTGGATCATCAATCTATCCTTGTATTCTATAGTAATCTTTTGATCTGTTTAGACATGAAGTTATGATTTTTTAAAATTCAAAACCTTTTTTGCCCTGCCTTACTCAGATTTCATATTTAAATGGAATCAGTTTATGCTGTTTTGTATTTTCCTTGTAAAAAGTGTCTCCTTTTTTCTGACAGCTTTATTCATTTAAGTGTTTTGCAATACCAGACTTTTTCAGGTCTTCCTAAAGTAGTGTGTTGTAATGTGTTTTCCCTGGTTAAGTTTTTCTGCTCTTTTTTACACCTGGTCATTTTCTTCACTTTAGATTCTAACACTTTTTATTAATAAATACACTTGTAAAACACTTCAGGGTTTTTTTGTCTCGAGTATACTAGGCTGCTGCATGGCATGCTTGTTAAAGGTATTTTGGACCTTAGGAAAAATGTCCCTTTTGGACAAGAACTGTGGCTATCCTTATCTGCTCAAAAAAATGTTTTACAGTGACTAAAAATGTAGTGCTCAAACTGCAAATATGCATGGTGTTTACATTGGAATAAACAAAATATCCAATCATTATTGTGTTTTCATCATAGCGTTTGTGATCTCTTTGAAACTGTCACAGTGTTACAATTCTGACTGCACTGTAGCTCTGTTATAATACTTAGCTCATCTATGATGGGTCTCCAAACCAAGAGGAATCTATATTATCCATGGATATAACTGACTGATTTATCTGTCTTTAGCACGCAAAAATAAAACATCACCTTGAAACTATCTAATCTGCCCATTGAAAATGATTTTTACCTTGATATTAAAGTGTTGCCTGATTATTTTTTCCCCCACATTTTCTGTTGTGTCCTTTGTGTCAAAAATCCTCATTTCAAGCACGTTGTCAAACTCACCATGAATTCTGTTTGAAGTAAATGAGAACATGCAACTGCGTCTCGAAGCTGCTGCCGTGTCAGGACGCGGCCGGCTGACTGCAGGTATTCCATCGCTACTTTTTCTCGTGGGGTTGGCACAGTCACAAAAGGTTCAACGCTTCCCAAGCTGCTCATATCCAAAGTCAGTGAGACATTGGATCCTCGTCTGCATTACAAAATAATTTGAATGGTTATACGAGTTGTGTTACTGCAAATCCCATAATCATGAAGCTGATCCTGAGTTATTTATGCACCCTGAATTTCTCTACAGTCACTGGTGGATTTGGGCATGCAAAGACTGCAAGATTAGTTTCACTGGTACTACTCAGAAGACAGAAAATCAAGTACATCCTACTTCTTCAATCTAACAACCAATGCTGCAAAAATGTGCGCTGGGGGCAACTATTTGAATTATTCTTAGAAGCAGACACAGCTCCCTATAAGCCACTTTATCGTTATGCATGTCAAATGCAAAAGTGGTATCTTGGTAAGGAAGAAATATTTCACAGAAAAAAGCACAGGGGATTTATTTCTAACTGATACACATAACAATGTGAAATAAATTCACAGTTATGTCAGGTGCATGTTTAAGAATTTACTGAAATTAAATATACATAATGGAGCGGAAAAAATTGATAAAACCAGCAGAAATAAGTGAAAGGCAGTGTAAACATTGTGACTACCAAGACAGTAGACAATGTCTCATGTTAGGTAGAAGGGAAGGGAGAGGCAATAAACCGCAATAAATGATCTGTGTCTGAGAAGAAGGAATGGTCACGGACATAAAAGGGGCTATTTGGAAATTCCAAACATCTCTTGCAGGACTATAAAATTCGTAACATTTTCATTTATACAGGAAAATAAAGTTGAATTCGGTAACAACTTTGAGCCATGAAAATACAAATACACCACACTTGCACAGGGCTTGGTATAAGCCCTATTCTTTTTGCGGTTTTCTCAAAACAACATTTAAGAAAACTGTCTTTTTTTGCATTTTCAACCCAGTAATCAAATATTATCTACTCAGCCCTTAACTTAGGCATATTGATTGCAAAAAAATCCATGGTCTGCAAATTGTGATGACTAAACACAAATGTATAGACATTTATCAAAGTTTCTTTTTTGTTTACTAAGCAGCAATCAATCCTCTAAGACTGACAGATTTAGCTTGCTGAGCTGGACTACAAATGCCCAGCTCAGTTAACATTTACCAAGCAGCTATAGAGGTATGAGAACACCAGTTTGATTCCTACCTCTGCACATTATTTCTCTCAATTAAGTTGTGCTTACAAGGAAGATCTTTGAACTCTTGGTTACTCTGTCATGCTTGGATATACACAAACATAACAAAAGATTGTCCCAAGTCTCTCCTTATAGTCATTCTGCCAGATCACCATACAGCTCTATGCCTTGCCCATTTGCAAAATTCCATATGCCAACAATTAACCATTTACTGGATAATCTATTATCCAGTGATTCCAGTTTTTCTGCTGAAACTCTGCTTGGTTGTGCACATTTCTCACCTGCAGGAGAACTGCTGGGAGAGCGTGACTGCATACCTCTCTGAATACCGGATGCTAAGATGCAACTATCCCTTTTACAGGAATACCACCTATTACTATAAATATAATACAGACATCATCTGATAGTATCTGTGAGGCAAGTGCTACTATTGTTGGGGGAATGCTTTCCTCTATAGAGTCACAGGATCATTAAGGTTGGAAAATACCTCCAAGACCAGTGAGCCCAACCTTTGATTGAGCACCACCGTGCCAACAGCATGCCACAGCATTAAGTGCCATGTCCAGCTCTTTCTTACAGCACTTAGAGGGGTGGTGAGTCCACCATCTCCCTGGAAAGCCCAATCCAATTCTTGACAACCCTTTCAGTGAAACAACTCTCCCTAACTTCCACCCTGAATTTCCCCTGGCACAGCTTGAAGCCATTTCCCCTTCTCTGTTGCTGATGGTTTGGGAGAAGAGGTTGAACCCCTCTCAGGTCATTGTAGAGAGCAATAAGGTCACCTCTGAGTCTCCTTTTCTCCAGGCTAAGGATCCACAGCTGCCTCATCAGCCTTTCAAATGACTTGTGCTTCTTCCCCAGCTCCACTGCCCTTCTCTGGACATGCTCCAGCACCTCAGTGTCCTTCATGTGGGCCCAGAACTGGACACAGGACTCGAGATGTGGCCTCACCAGGGCTGATGAAGGGGGACAGTCACTGCCCTGATTCTGCTGACCACATTATTCCTGACACAGACCAGGATGCCATTGGCCTTCTTGGCCAGCTGGGCACATGCACATGATCATGTTCAGATCGCATTGACCAGCACCCCCACGTCCTTTTCCACTTGGCAGCTTCCTAGCTACTTTTCCCCCAGCCTGTGGAGATGCACGGAGTTTTTGTGACCCAAAGGCAGGATCTGGAACATCACCTCGTTGAACCTCATACATGTCAGCTGATGCTTCAGTAATTTTATTTTAAATTATTTCTATCATGTCCATCTACAGGACTAGAAATTACTCCAGTCACTCACATGTCACTTAGCAAAGCACAAAGCAATAATATACAAGAGACAAGACCACCTGGTGGAATAGGTGAACCTCACATTGTGTCATTTTGTTCACAAGCCTATTTCAGCTTAGGTGATGGATGAGTGGCAGCAAGAACTTTGCTGCCCAGGCCTGCAGATGATAACAGTGAGTCAGCAGTGGGTGTCTGGCTGCCTCAGGGGTCATGGGGACCACTTCTGCTGGCACAGGGAAGAGGGTGGGGTATGATTCTGCTAACTATGCTAGAAGGTAGGCAGAAGTGAAGTAGAATCCTGAGGAAAAAATGATGGGTACATGCACAGACTACCAGTAGAGTTCTGTGCCTTGTGGCACAGCCCACATGGCACAGGAGTCCCAGTCAGCAGTACCAGCACTCACACCCAAATCCAGAGCTGTGATAGTCTGGGAAGTGGGCACACCATGGTGGCTGCTCTCAGCTGGACCCTGCAGAAGGCTGTTGGCTCATACGCCCATCCCATTTCCCTGGGGACTGCCCTAGTCTGTGGGCGGCAAATCAGTTCCCAGCTCAGCACTGCTTCTCGAGGAAAACACCCTGTTAGACCTCTCTGTCACAAAACCCTCCCACTCAAGCACCTCTTCTGACCATGACTAGCAATTTATTCCACGGAAAACGGCAGTCCCTCAAACAGGTGGCACTAGCACATACACTGCAAATCCAATCTTTTGAAAACCATCCAGAAATCCACAGAAGACCTGCACAATGAATCCCTCCAAATCTGTTTAGGCCACCTTTGGTTGAGAAATGGGTAGCAATTCAGATTCAGACATACTTCTGGGAGAGCCTTCTGGGATTTCCTAATATAGAGGAAAAGTATTCCCATTGTCCAGTAACAAAGTACAGTGAAAATGTTAATATTTTCTTTGGCTTTTACATTGTTATAACTGACAGTCTTGGCAATGGCAATTTCCTTTTTAACAACAACAAAAAAAACCCCTGATCTAATTATAACTGAGTTTACAGCTTTTACCATTTATGGGGATTATTGATGAACACTGGTCTTGAGAATCTTACTTACTCTGGAACGAAGAATCAGTTCTTAGGTGCATATTTAATGCATTAAAAGGTACACATTAAATAAAATCTGAATATAAAGCAATCTTCTTAGAAGTTCATAAGAGGACAAACAGTAGATCACAGTTCTAGAGGTAATTCTTCCATAAAATGGGTAACTCAAAGAACTCTTTTGAAAAATTATTCTTCAAATAATAAAATTCTTTAAATAATGTTTGCATACATTAGAAATGCTATAACCAATATTCACATTAATCACACAGACTTCTTTATTGCATTCTTTATGCTGAAGAATAAGGTTGAAAACAACATTTTGCATTGTCATGAAACATGAGGGAGGGCCTGAACCATCAACTCTTTGTATGTTTTAACAGAAGATGCTTATAGTCTCAGGTCCTTCTCTAGACTCTGAATTCTCAGTGTTCCTCTAACAGTTAAATTCTTCACTCTCTGTTGAAGAATAGAAAGCAAGAATTTTCTTCTCTTTTACTATCTGGATGGAAAGAGGTTACCTGTTGAGCTCACCTTTTTTTACTTTACTAGGAGGGACTCCACAAGGCTGGCAACAAGGAGGTACCACCTAAAATAAAGCCCATTTTTGGTAATTATTGCTTGCATAAATGACGTTTTGAATAAGGAAATCACAATTAGACCAGTAACACTTCAAGTCTGACAGTTCATTTTACTTGGAGATACATTATATATATCTATATATATATATAGATATATGTATGCACATATGTGTGTATCTCCTGACCGGTACTTTTCCACTTCACATTAGAGTAAGGGGCACATACACATGGGTTTTCCCTTATTTCTCCTGGTCAAACTTTTTTTTTCCCTTTTAAATAACTTTATATTCTTTATGTTCCCCATGTGAATTATCTGGGCCAAATAAGAGAAGATTTTGTTATGATACACCTACCCCAGCATCCTCTTGAGGTTGTGTCTTGATGGGGAAGAGAACCATGTGAGGAATCTGAGGAATTGTAAACATTCGTGACACCATTATATTAGAATTGTCAGGAGACTAACTCTTCCCAAGTTCCAGGTGGCTGGGACAGCCACCTCATCACTGGGTACGTGAATAAGTGCAATCAGGAAACCACTTGTGTCTGTGTATTGTCTGGAATCCCAGAGGGGGTCTACATACTCACAGATCACTCTTCAATTGGATAATAGGAATAAGTCCACTGATGAGAATCCACCAGAGTATTTTAAATAACACATTTATAGAAGCAGATTTTATTAAAGGGCTTAATAAAATAAAATTTTTTAAAAGCAATGTTTGTTTGAAAATTCTTGAAAGGAAGCTCCACCTGTCCACCTTGGAGGGCCACCAGGTTACTAAACCCTATTAAACATTAGTAAGGTCATTTCCAGGTCTTTCCTGACCCTAAAATTAAGCCAAAGATGTTGATTATGAAAATCCAATTGCCCTACACTTTTCCCAAGTTGTTTATTTGAGCTGAATCATTTCTTTAAATACACCTTCCCATGTTTATTCAGCACTCCTGAAAAATGCAACACCCAGATTCCTGAGCCTCAGCCTCTCATTCTCTCTCTAGTGGTTCTGGAAGCAGCGGTGATGGCTGCTGCCCTCTAGGAGCCATTGGCTTCTGATGCCAGAATCCTGGACATGGGAGGTGCTTCCTCCTGTGCCATTGTTGCTCTGTCCTAGCCGAACTCCTGGGCAGCTCAGGAGGGAGCCGGGTCAGGCTTGCCATGGAGAAAGCCATCAATCAGCATGAAGAATGCAGCTGGATGAGTTGCTGGGGACAGTTTTCTTTGGGTCCTCATATCCCACTTGTATTAGGGAAAAATCCCACGGGGCTTCTCTCCCTGGGTTTTAGTGAAGTAAAAACCAGAATTCCCCTGTGCCTTTTGTTTCTCTGGTGCCCGCAGATTAGCCCCAGACATGGGTCCTGAGTATGTCACCTTGTGGGTCCATCTCATCAGAAAATGCACTGAGTGCAGGTATGCAGTTTGCTACACTGAAATTGCACTGGGAGATCACAACTAGCCACGTGCTTTCCAGCACTTACTCCCTTACTGCTGCCAGACTTCATCTGCATATCTAGTTTTATGTTCATATCTAATTTTATGTTTCAGTACAGCAATTCAAGGGAAAAAAATATTTGGAAAAAAGAACAATGGAAAAATTACAGTTCTCGGCTTTCTTTCTGCTTTTAGCAAAACAACTAAGAGAAATCATGTTCATACAGATGAACTAATGTGATACGCAAAACTCCAGTGAAAAGTACAGAAAATTAGAAAAGGATTTAGTATTGATATCAATCCTCTATACCAATAGAAAATAAATAAAAATAGAAAGCTGTTACTTCATCAAGAAAAATCAGTGTTGAAAAAAGAAAATGTAGAAAAGCAGAAGTACAGAGGTTAAAATAATCTTTTCAAATGACTGAAGATATTGGTGTTTTTTTCCTGCCTTGGGCAAACAGTAATATGGATCATCTAATAAACAACTGAGACATTTCTTCACAAATGAAGATTTATAACCTCCATTGCAGACAGTCCTGAGAAGGTTAAGAGATGACTCTCATTTGAAGCAATAATTTAATAAGTTTTAAAGTAACATTCACAGTACTATTAAATAGTTGCTTCTAACGTATAAGGACAATTTCTATATTTTTCCAAAAATCAATATATATGTTTCTTGCTTTGTATTTGCTAGCCTGAAATATATATCCACCATGTGCTGCTGATATTACTGGATATCATGAGAAAG
>PYHW01010552.1:3901651-3920640 GCA_013186435.1 Turdus rufiventris
AAAAGTAGTATTCCTCTAAATGCACATTGCATCATGAAATAAAGAGAAAGGAGAGAAGTCATATCTGAAAGATAAACTGAAATCACTCCCAGCCTAACCTCCACCCCATCTATTTCAGCACAAGGGCTTCCAACACACTGGGCTTCATATGGCTAATGATGTAATATAGTTAAGGCTAACATACATTGAAGGCAGTATTTTAGAAATATGAACATAAATTTGGTGTACTCTGTAAAGCCAAAGGTTGACCAGTATCCTGTTTTCAATAGAAAGAGGAAGTTTAGGGAAAGAGCACAAGAACAAAGCAAGCCGGAATTATTGATTACTTAATTAATACTGTTACTTATTTTCAGTATGTTCTCCATCTTCTGGCAATCTGTATTTTAGGAATGTCCTGAACCAAAGGGTGCTTCCCCATCTTTGTGCCTGGTGTTTCTCTTCTGTACTTTTTCCTTCAGACAGTGTTCTTAGCCCACCTTATGACCTCTGCACCGACCCAGGATGATGAGCTCTGTAGTTGGGAGCTAGGCAATTGTAAACACTATACATGGGGACTCAAGGGGTATTTAAACTATCTAGATTTGTGAAAATCCTTATGATGAAGCAGAAAACATTTAATTTATTATAATCTTATCAGTAAATTGCAAATGCACTCTCTGTAGCTGCAGGATTAACTTGAGGATTAATTACAATACCAGCTTTCTGCTTTGCACAATGCTGCCTTCTTCTGCAAACCTATTCAGTATTGTGCTCTGTGGGCCAAACTCTCTTCCCAGATAAGTCTAGAAATCCACTGAGGCCAAACAAGCTAAACAGAGTCTGAAGTGAAACAAGCCCATGCAAATTAACTGTTGCGTACGTTTCTGTCATTCTGATTGTTTTCCTTCTCTTCTTGTAAGTCTGTGCTTTCAGATCCACTATCAAATCCAGGGAAAGGAACTGAAAGCCTCTGCACTGTGAAGCAGTCTCCCAGGGGAATTTTTTATGACTCAGGAAGGAGTTGAGACATCTCAAAAACAGGAGATGCTGCTGTCAGGGGATGGTGGGAAGCAGAAGAGTCAGCCCTGGCAGAGGGGAAAACTCAGCTGCCTCCTGCCCAGCACCAATCCCATCTCTTGCTGGCAGAAGTTTTCCAGGGAGCTGCCATTGGTCATCCTGAAGCACTGGAACTGAATTCCCTAGAGAAACATTGTACTTAACGACATTTTTCTGTGTGGGAATTATATGCACTACTTCCCTTTCTGATGCCTATCGCATATTTGAGCGGTCATTTGAAGTTGCTGTGCTCTGTTTTGCCCCTGTTATCAAATCACAGCATTAACATAACAAGGATAATTATAGATACCATAAATTAATAACAGAACTCTTTGTTTGTTAAGCATCAAAGTATATTCTTTGATAGAGAACATAAGGAAAGTCCCTGTCCCAGACAGAAATATCACTTTTGTAACTCCTTATAGACTCCCCTGGTTAGAGAAATGAATGGAGAGTTCAAAGCCAAGGTATTTCATGAATATAGGCACTGATTTGCAATACTGTATTGGATCACTTAGCCAATTAATGTCCCACTTGTCTTAGTATGAAAATCACAAAAAGAATTCCTGAAATGTTTTGGAAACTCAGCTAAGGTTCAAAGCCTAACCAAATGGGTGCATCAGCTTGGATGTGATGGTATCAAAGCAGACAACTCTAGCAAGAGCCTGGCTGAAATGTCAGTGTCACATGGAATCAGCTCTGCCTCTGGGCAATATTTCTTTGGCTGAGCCATTCTCATGGTATACTTTGTGCATCCTCATCTCTGCCATGATGTTTATTGCTTCTCTGTTTCCTGAGGCATGTCTGATTGTCTGTATGCATTTACTACCTTGTCTGGTGTCTAGAATGTAAGTCTCTTGGATTGAGGAACATTGCATTTTTGCATACATATGGAGTCTTGCACAGAGAGATCCTGATCTGTGACCAAGGCTCTCAGATACTGAGAGAATGATAAAGAGAATTGTCTGCAAGAGATAAGAAATAGTCTGGTCCACAGATTTACATGTAGTATTCTTTGAGCAAAGGTGTATGTGCAAACAGGAGACATCTCTGCTACATAACAATGTTAAGTTTTCTGTACATATTAGCTCTGACTATGCAAGAGATCTCTGCTGAATATCCAGAACTGGATTTTTCAAAAAAGAAGTAGCATAATTAGTTAACTCTCATAATTTTGAAGAGATCTCCTACCATCGCATAGAAGTAAAATTAATTATGATTCCACACAAAGAAGAGATTCATGGCCTGGACTGATGGTTACAAGTTGGATGTAAGCACTGCCCAGCACACAGCCTCTTGCAATTCAAAGAAATACTTGGATATCTTACATTGCAGTTTTGGAGGAAATTTGATTTTTTTCTTTTCTTTGTTTAACTGCTGTCTCTGTCTGTTCTTAACATATTAAATTAAGGGGAACTGAATTTAGTTCGGGTTTAGGCTGCCCTGTAAAAAAAAGTCATGAACATAGATAAATGCATTCCAAAACAAGAGGAAAGGTGAATATTTTTGTTTTAACTTAAAAGATTAATCTTTTTCAGACATTAATGGGCACACTCAAGGAAACTTTTCTATACAAACCTCAAATGAAAAAAATAAACCTTCCTTCTGAATATCAGAACTCTGGATATCTGACATGGATGCTTCCTTCTATATTGTTTAGCCGAAACCAGTACTTGTGGGTACTAGTCAAGGGCTCAGGAGATACTTCCTCCTTACAAACCAATCTCATAAAGAAGCACAGCACCTCCAACCTACCATTGTGAAAGGTGGTACATTAGATTGCAAGTGTCACAGATGGACACGTCCTGCTAAGGGCTGAGATGAGATGCTCAGAGCATTCAAGTCCAGCTAATGTGCATCTCCTCACTTTCCCAGATGTCCCACTCTGCCTGCACATTAGGACAGCTGGTGAAGCAGTCAGAGAAACCATGCCTGGATGGTCAAGCACAGAAACAAATTACAGGCAGAGAGGAGCTGAGGAAATCAGTCACTGGAAAGCTGCATCAGAGTTTAACCCTCTGATCCCCAAACAGCACTTAAAAACCCAAAACTGCTGCTGAAAAAGACAAGGGGATCACTCACACAACTCAAATTACTCATGTGTTCAGGTCAAAGCTGGTCCCTGTAAATTCCAGGCTCAAGAAGCACTTAAATATTAACATGGATATTTTCCCTTGTGCGACTTTTCAAAAGATCAGCTGGACAAATCACTGCAAACCCACCAAAACTGTCTAACAGATGGCAGCCACTGATTAATTTGTCTTAACTTAAGCCAAAAAGGAAGAAAATGTGATGGGTGGAGCCGTAAAGACAAGCACAATCAACATCCGACCAAATAGGGTTTCCTGTCACCTTGGGAACGACACTGATTGGCATTGTGGTTTCCTGTGTACAAGCTAAAACCAGTAGCAACTGGAGTAACAAGAATAAACGCCAGATAAGAGACCTGGGAATACAATAAAATTATTATGAAATTCCTGAGCAAGCCCCAGAGGACAGTAAAGGCAAAACCAAGGGCAGGCATACATTGCATATGCTAAATGGAGCATTCCCCTGTACATGAGAGCAGAGGGCCATGAAGCTGCATCAGAAGACTTTGTCTAAACAAGGGTAGGCTAATTTGCCTAAATTAACCACTCCTGAAAGTGAGAGTCACGTGCTTCGAAAAGCTTATTTGGTCACAAGGAAAGAAAAAAGAGATGTGGGGCAATTCATAGCAGAGATGGAAATAGGAATGGAAAACTACCATCTAACCACATTAATCTGAAGTAATTTTAAGTTGTGCAACAGACATGGGGAAATGGACTGTGGGTGTAAGTTTGGGAAAAGGTACACAATTATTTGCATTTATATATTTAGATTACAACTCCCTTAGAATTTTGCTTCAAAGAGCTCTAAACACAATCAAAACAGCTTCTCATCCAGCCAGGAGTTAAATAGTTAAAATATGGATTTAGAGGGTCTTTGTCAGGCTGGTGACTGAGTTCACTTCCTCTCCAGAGAAAGGGGACAATTCACATTCCTGCCCTCTTCCTACACTGCAGATAAGCAAAGATGTCTGTAATGGGCTGGACAGAACAGATGTTCATGCAAGTCAAAGATATGGCACTTGTAGAAAGTTTTTAGAGTTACTGTGCACTCACAGAAATGTTCTACAAATGCAGGTTGGAGGCATGAGGCACAGCATTATTCTCTCTCTAGTGATGAATCCATGTCCCAACACAGACCTCTTGGGCATTGAGCAGGAGACCCTTGAAGCTGGATCCTATCTCATGATCCCCATTGCTTAGTTTCTCCCACCTTAGTAGCCCAGATTTACAGTCCTTGACTTTACTCTTCACTCAGACTGCAGGTGCCAGCAATCAGTTGGCTTTCCAGCTAGTTGAGATGGCCTGAGGAGGAGGGAAGCCACAATGCAGGACGTCAGGGAGACCCTGCACTGAAAAGACAATTACCTAAAAGGGTATAAGCAACTGTCTACAATCAGGATTGCTCCCCTTTTATCATCTGCTACACCCACTTCGTGTGCAAGAAAAAAATATCACAGCGCCAGGAAAACAATCCCAGGCACTAAGTGACAGTGCTACATATCCATCATTGCAGCTCTGGTTTGTTTTTAGCATTTGACAACAAGAGCACTCCAAAGCAATTTATGGTTTGGGAACAAGCACAGCAACAAACTATTCCCAGGAGGCAGTCTGTATCCAGTCCCTGCTTCTCTGGAGGCAAAGAGAGCTTAGCAGTATGGACACAAACCAATCTCTGCTACACAACCTTTGTGCTATAAGTGTGTCTGAGTGTATCAGATTTATAAGTGGATGCCCCACGCCTGAGGGGTTCATGGTCAGGTAGGATGGGGTTTTGAGCAACCTGACCAAGTGGAAGGTGTCCCTGCTCTTGGCCGTGGGCTGGAACTAGATCGTCTTCAAAGTCCCTTCCAGCCATTTTATGATTCTGTGATCTTACACATCAGGATGGAATATATGTGCCAAATGAGAGAAATCTATTTTTAAGTCTTTGAGAAAGTGCGGGAGGCGTGGGGGGATTGGTATGGGGTGGGAAGGGGGGTTTGTAATTGTATTCTTTCACTCTTCTCAAATTATGTGAGAAAATGGTAGCAAGTAGGACTTTCACAGCACCTCAGGTTGAAGTTCTCATCTTGGCTACATCTCTTCAGATGGATGCAACATCCAGCCATCCTCAATCCAGTGGTTAGGAGTATGTTGGGAGTTTATGTGCCATGCCCAAAGTGCTCTGAGGAGTTGGTAGAAGAGACAGAGCAGAGCATAAAAATTCCTGCTTCCCACCTAAAACTCAGTTTACTGGTCCCTGGTGCTTTGCAAATTCCTTCTGATAGGATATCACCATAAAACTATTCCACAGCTTGTACTTTTGTGTTGGCACATAGCTTTGCTTCAAACAATTACTCTGACATTTTCCTAAAACAATCTCTATGATTTAAATTAAGAATACAGAAAGCATATTCAGCGCCACACAATAGGGAAAATTTATCCTCCAAATCTATGCAAAGCTACTGTATTTTAGCCAGGAAATCCAAGGCCCCTTCCTGTAAATATATTAAGTTCCCATGTTTGTGCAATAAACTACAAAATCTGGCATGTTTACAGTAGCCCAACTGCAAGGTGCTACCCTCTGAGTTTTACTTGAAATGATCACTCACAATGGACAGTTTTGTAAAATGAGAATGGATCAGCAACACCACAACTCTATTGGCAGCAACTGTGCTCTGTGATGTAAAAAATCAGAAGAGACAGAGAGAGTTTTTCTCATCTGTTAGAGCAGAGATGAGGTTGAACAGTGATATCCTGAGGTGCAGCTGAGGTTATATTAATGAAGAAAAGAGAACATCGGGTTCTTTACCCTGGCTCCAGTGTTTCTTATGAGTTTTTATTCAGTATGTTGTATTGTTAAGATAATGATTCATTTTAATGAATACTGCCTTCCTAAAATGAGGAAAACAGATATTAGTGTTAGTTTTTGTGGTATTTGTCATCCACAGTATTTGTCATCCAGATGGCAATTTACAGTGTACAGAAATTGCCTAACAGGCTGAAGCTATAGTTTAATAATTTGTGTGTCTATGCAGAATGACTAATAAAAGAGAATAGTTTTAAATATTAAGAGAAATTTTTTTCCACCTCCAAACCTGAAGCCCAGATTATATAAGATTTCCTTTATAAAGGTGTAAAATATAGGATCCTTCTGAGGGAGGATGCTGGAAACAGAAAGAGAATAATAATTTCTCTCATTATTTGTGAATGCACCTTTTACTAATACATTCCTGTTAAAAAAATTACCATTTGGCACTGAGTTCCATAGACTACTATGGGTTATTTCAATCTATTTTTAGATTGAAAAAAAATATTGCCTTTCTTTCCCACTAGAATATCTCTCTCATGCTACAAGGAAGTGGACAGAGATGAGCACTTAGCATTATCATGCATATTATATTAACTCTTATTTCATTATGCTTACAGGGAGCTGTACTCACTGCATGTCTACTGTATAATTCTTAGAACTGGAGAAAGAATTCTGCTGCCAGTTTACAGGGATCTTCAGGATGGTAAGAGAAATCTCACTGGGTAAACTCTATTAACTCTGGCATAGGATTTTTATAGTATTGCTCTGCTTTGTGGGGAAAAGTAACATCATGCAAGATTCTCACAGTCAGAGTTCAAGCCAAATTTCCCTCATCTGTTATGTTTGTAGAGAGCAATGATTGATTGATTCAGGCGATTGTTCTCTATTCTGATGCCTACTGATTTTCTGTAGAGGTTGCAGACTTGGTTGCACTTGGTTGCAGACTTGGTATGCCCATGAACAGCCCTCTCCCCTCCAAGTTTTGCTCTTGTTGGCTCTTTCCTTTCACAGAGTATCTTTTATTTTCCTGTGTCACAGCTGGGCCTCCATACCATTGTATAATTATTTTATTTCACATTTTAAAATAGTTTATTATTTCAGTTATCTGCCAGATTTTTTTGCTTTATTTGCCTATTTTTTTTTCTATTATCATCTTTACTCTCTTGTGTATATTTGCAGAGAGAAAAAAATCAGCACAAGGTGCATGTAAAATACTATCTGTTCTGAATAAGAGTCCTGTATACCCCTGGCATCCTGATATGTGGACATGAGGAAGCTCTTCTTTTTAGACAGAATAATTTTCTGATGAATATGTAACAGACTAAGAAAACACAGAGCTGTGATTTTTCTCACTGATTATTAAAATATAATAGCCAGGTTTAGGTCTTTGTAGCTGGAATGGAATACAAATGCTTGAGAAAACTTCTCAAAGCTCTGTTGGTTTTCAACACACAGTAGAGAGACATTTTCCACATCTTCTTTTCTTCCATATATCTTTGTACAGTAACTAATTTGAACAAAACAGAGTATTGTCGACTAGTTAGTTGAAATACAGTTGTCCCACTCACAAATAACACTGGGACTAAAACTTACAGGTGCGGTGGCCACAGAAAATGTATACCCAGTTGTAATACTGTGCCAGTGTGGTAACATTTATATTTATATCTACCATGAATGTGATTTAACAACTCAGTGCTTGTACTAAGAATTTTCAATGCTTGACATGTCAGAATGAAATTTAAAATACCACATTCCACTTCACCAGATTCTGCTTTTGGCTGGGACCATTCATATCAAGATGAATTTTGGGCCAACAAACAGAATAAAAGGAAACCTTACCCTGCTGAAGGAAGAAGTATATATTATTCACACAAACCTATAAAAGCCTAAGTAGAAAAGTAAACACTGATGCAATATTCATAGCTGCGCTCACAGAAGAGAAAACAATTATTGACATCCGAAAGTCAGGCGTCGGCACTGTGGTATTGTGACAGTTCATCACCGAAGACACCCAAGCAGAACAGCAGCTCTCCTGCTCCTTTGCTCAGTAACAGAACAGTGTGGGTCACCACTGGAGAAGGGTTTGCCACAAAGGAGCAGCAGTTGTGAGCACACAAAAAGAGAGCAACTTCAAAGCATTCTGCACTGAATAATCCAGAGGATGCAGTGAAGAACTAGCTCTTCACTTGCCTGCCTCAGTAATTGTAATAGAAAGGGTCAGTGCCTCTGTTCTGACAGCCCTCTCACCTCCACACCTTCAAGTCCTCTCTCTGCTCTTGCCCACCAGTGTTCCACCCCTTTCCAAATAATTGTTGCATGTGAGCACACAACCCTGATCAGCATCTAGGAAAATCACAGAATCAGAGAATAGTTTGAATTGCAAAAGACCCTTAAAAGTCATCTAGTCCCACTCACTTTCCATGGGTAAGGAGAGCTTCAATTAGAACAGGTTGTTCAGAGCCTCATTCAACCTGACCTCAAATGTTCAAAAACTTCTTCCTCATAATTAAATCTAGCCTCCTTCAGTTTAAAACCTTGTCCTAGTGCAACACATCTTAAAAGAAAGTTTGTTTTCATCTTTCTTATAGTCCCCCTTCAAATATCAAAGGCTGCAATAAGGTCTCCCCAGAGCCTTGTCTTCTGTTGCAGCCTGAACAACTCCAGCTATCCCAGGCTGTCCTCACAGGAGAGGTGCTCCAGCCATCGATGTTTTCATTGCCTTCTTTCTCTACCAGGTCAATCCCTCTCACGCTGGGGCACCGGAGCTGAGCGCAGGACTCGGGACAGTCTCATGAGAGCGGAGCCCCTCAGCAGAACCGAATCGCCCCCTGCGGCCACCGGGCAGCGGAGATGCTGTGTGTGAGACCCTGTCTGAGATGCTGCCGGTTGCCGGAGTGCAGCGGAGGGATGGCAGTGCTGCCTGCCGGCTCTGGGTGTCACTGTCCCCGCTCTGCAGCGGGCACCGCCGCCCCTGCCAGCGCGGCACAGCCGCCGCGGCTCCCACACCTCTGGGGTGCTCAGCGTCTGACTCTAACAGCTGAGCAAGAGCATTTCCAGATGCACGGAAAAATATCTTCCTGGGCTTGGCTCTAGTGTTCAGAAGCACAGTACGTTTTAAGAAGCCGGGCAAACTCTCAGAAATATTTGTATCCATGCACAGTAGTCCATTAACAATTTGTGTGCCTCTGGCCAATGCTATTTCAGGTAAAAATGGAAAAGTTCAGAGGGCCAGAGGCTGATGTGGTGCTTTGTGAAAACTCAGTTCCATTATATTTTTGCATTTAGATCATAGAATCATAGAATAGTTTGGGATGGAAGGGACCTTTAAAGGTCACATAGTCCCATTCCCATGCCATGGGCAGGAACAGCTTCAATTAGATTAGGTTGCTCAGAGCCCTGTCCAACCTGGCCATGAATGTTTCCAGGGATGGGGCATCTGCCACCTCTCTGGGCACACTGTGCCAGTGTTTCATTCTCATTGCAAGAATTCTTCCTTATATCTAATCCAAATCTACCCTCCTTTAGTTTAAAATCATTACCCTTTGTCCTGTCAAGGGTATGTTCCTCAAAGCAGCACCTAGTGTGCAAAGCAAAAAGAGCTTGAGAGAATCATGGAATAGTTTGATCTAGAAGGGATCTTTTAAGGTCATCTAATCAAACCTCTACAATGAGCAGGGACATCTTCAACTAGATCAAGTTGCATTATCCAACTTTTCTGTCCCATTCTTCAGAGACATTGTCACAAACTTCCCACCTAGATGGCTATGCCCAGCTCACAATCTGCTGAAAGAGAAATCAATGAACCATGGCCCAAACCAGGAACAGTTTGGTCTGGGTCATATGAGGCATTTCATGACTATGGATTACTCTTAAGGAATCAAACCAGGGAGTATTCTGGATAGTTAGAAAATACTGCTCAGGAACCACTGTCAAGCAGTGTGACCAAAGGAATCTCCATGCTAAATTTATCAGGAAGCCCCCACATCTACTCTAGCCTGCCAAGAGCTTTTTCCCCTGGCAGAAACCTTAATCAGAATAGCAAAAATTATTGAAAGGGTGCCCTAAAGCTGTGCCATGAGCAGGACAGGACCTCCAGGCTTGATTCACTCCACACTAACAGAAGAAGAGCTGTCATTATTCTGTTTTGAGCATGGTTTGCTACTCCTTGCAGTGTGCAGATCCATGCTATAAGGTCCACACATGTAATGAGGATAGCCCAAGGCTGCCTTGCAGTGCAAGGATTTTTTGGGGCAGAAAGGTGGAGAGGAGTTTTAAACTGACCACTTACCCAGACACTAGATAAAATCTGAGGCAGAATGTGTCAATGCACTATTTTTGCTTTCAACACTGCTGAGTGTTAGAATGCATACAAATTCATTCATAGTTAGAGTAAATAAATAAAGAAATTTACATAATAATATCTTCTTATGTCAGAGGAATAGAAGATAAACTATTCCCTAAAATTCTCTCCCTCATAGCCCCTGACCTTTGTACACTGAGCTTGAAATAAACTTAAATCACCATTTCTTAAGGGTGGACTTGGGCTGATAGAGTCTAACTGAGTTAAACATGACACAAAGAACTGCACAATGAGATGTTATCACAGTGGATTTCACTTTTTCACAATGGTCTGCTAGTGTTCTTTTACAGTAGAAACTGAATTGCTCAGTTTCTTCAACTTCTTTTTCCATAGTAATAACCTAAATGTCTGGTTTACTTGGTCAAACGTCAGGTTTGGTTTTCTCTTTGTATTTCTGGTCTCCATTTTGTCATGCCTGACTCAGAAATTTGTCCTTCCAAAGGATGCAATGAGGTTTAGGAGAATTAAATGCAGAATATCTGTGGTGGAAATTAATATCCTAAATCAATTGGTTTTGTCTGAGAAATGGAAAAGTTTCTTCTCCTTATGTACAAAAATTTTCTTCTCCTTATGTAAAAAAATCTCTCTACAAATTCCTTTCCCTCAATCCCTCTCAACGATTGCATATACTATGTTGGGTACTAATTATTATAAACTTAGCTAAGCTAAATAAGCTATGCGATTCCCATGCTTGTGGGCTTTATTTTTAAGGTCTTGTGGAGTGAAAGATACTATCAAAATGTATTTATTTGCTTCCTCCATTCCTTTTTTTTTTGTTTCTGCAGTGATACTGATATCACTACATATTTTATGACAGAGGCCTTTAAGCCTCTTTTACTCACAGAACAATCAATCCACCTCCCCGAGCTCTGTCTGTCATAAATCCATTGATAAAATCTTTATCATTGAAATCCCCATGGTTAAAGCTGAATCAGGGTTACAGCTCAGCTGAGAGTCCTCACGAGGAGGCTCTGCTTGGTCTCTGCATGGCATCTGTTCTTTCATTTATCGTCTGTGCTGGGGCAGGAGAGTTCAGTTGCACAGCTGCATGCTATGTGAGCTATTCAGAGCACTGATGCTTTATGAAAGCAGCCTGCAGCCATCAGACAAGAAATTATACAGGTTTCTAACAGAGGAGAGACAGATGTCAGTGTGCATTCTCCTGTGGGAAGAATAACTAGTTTTATAAAAAGAGCACTGGCCCAGTTTTTGAAAGGTACAATGAGTGGCAGGGTTTGGTGCCCAAGTATTTCTGAGGAACTGCACACAAAAGCTGGTTTCATTACTCATCACTTCTTCCTTTTTGTAAAGCCTGTTGACTTTGCACTGTATCTTCACCATCATGGAAAGCTGCATTTAAGAAGAATATTTATCTAAAGGTGATTGTGGAAACACTGTATGAGATTTCTAAAGGCACTCAATTGGTGTAAATATTTCTTCTAAGTTTTTCAGGTGCTAGGAACTCCCTGAGAATGAGAACGATCTTGACTGACAACACATAACCAGCCCTTGAACTCTCTTCCAGGATCTCCAGGATCAAAACAGGCAAAACTCAATGAAAAAATGAAAAAATGATTTCTTTGAAGAAAAGAAAAGGAGAAAATATCTGTGGGATAGATGTTAACACACCAAAATCCCAGTTCTCGGATGTCTGGATGGCAAAGTCTCCCATTCACTGACAGAAGAAAAACATACAAAATCATGAAGCACAAGTATAAAAAATGAGAATAAATCCTGAGCACACCAGGCATCATCCTACCTTTCCTGGAGTCCCACAGGTTTCATTCTGAAAGGAGATGGACTGGCACACAGGGGAGGTTTGAGCTCAGGAACACATTGGCCTTGAGGGTCCACTACAACATTAATAACCTTTGGAGCCTGTTGAGGCTGGACCATGCTGTTGGTGGTCTTATACTCAGTCTGAGATGTCTGCAGGGGGAGGGGTGAGAGGTGGATCTCCTGCTTCTTTTCCTTCTCTTGCCTTAGTGACAACTGGATCTTCTCCTTTAATCTGTACAGAACCTACAGAAATAAAGAGGACAGCTCAATCTCAATTGCCTGGTAATCAAGGCAAGGAAGGTATCACAAATGCTGGATAAGATTGCTATATGTGGCTTTCATTCCTTAAAGGTAAGTCACAAGTTGTGTTACACAGCATTTTCCACAACAAGATAAATATTTCCATTACATAAACTACAGAGTGCACACGTGGGCAGTGAGGATTTTAACAGTTCTCCCTGTGAGTCAGTATATATTTGTAATACCTGCAGTAGTATTATTAAAAGAGCAAATAACACAGAATGGAAATTAGTTACAGAAGACATTTTGAAGAAGAAAATAACTGATAAGCAGAGTAACTATGGAAGAAATTCTAAGCACTTTAATACAAGAGAGACAAGGGCACAAAATAAAATAAATGTTTATGAGTTAACCAGATACAGGTCTCTAATTACAACAGCCTCAATTTGTTTTAGAGCAGATATTCTTAAAAGCCATTACTCATCTGGCATGGAGTTGATGGTTGAACAGAGTAACTTGACTAGGTCACTTGGGCTATTATTAGGCTGCTATTACTCTAAAATACTCCTCCAGATAGGGATAGGCTCTAGTACTCTCAGAGAAACATTAACTATTCTGAAATAAAACTGAAGTGATGAGTGGCCTATGAAGGCATTTAACCATCTGTTCAGAAAAGTGTGCTTTACAATCACCAAGAAATTGACTTCTGAACACACTGTAATACCAGGATTATCTGTCCACATGTTCCTTATGAATGTGGACATAAGATATGAGTAACAAAAACAGAAGTTGTACTGATTCCTTCCATCAAAATCTACACTGATGTTGCTGAACCCTGGCTTGGTGAGGGCAGGAAAGCAGCTTGTGCTCAGTAACGTCACCCCAGAGGTACCCATGTTACACCTGTTCAACACATTTCTTTGGAAGGCAATGCAAAAACAATTTATGAGCCATAGCTGTTTAATTTTCAAAACATACCTTACAAGTTATGAAAGTTATGAGAATTGTAAATATTGTGGGTGGAGATAGAAGACACACAGTGTTTTGAAGGTGTCTGCAGATACCCTTGTACTTTCCACTTTGTTATATCTGTTCTTGTAAAGCATTTGACTTGGATCCTTGAGTAAGACAAAATCTAGACCAGAGCATTTTTTTCCGTTCAAGTCAGAAGTTCTTTGACAGCTGTTGCCCTGCTATCACCACAAAAAGATCTATCATTCCATAGCTTTCCAGTGATGACTGGATATATCTAATGGGTTTGTTTGTTCAAGGTTTAGCTAGGAACTGACCTAATGTCATTAGCAATACACACATTAAACAAGACTTAGCTAGGTAAACCATCTGTTCATTCTGAAGGTTTTAGAATTGCATGAGTAAGATCTCTGTCATAATTTTGCAGAAAAAGCAGCCCTACTGTGAAGCAAGGGCATTGGTGCCAGTAAAAAGAGGGACTTGAAATATTTTAACTATCTTTTCCTCAACTGAGTGTTTTCATCTAATTTGTTTTTCTGATAACCAGCAGATAAATAGCTCAGATATTCATGGCCATGACAATGCTCACAATACCTTCTTGTCACTAATACATTTTTACATAATTTCACTCCTTGGGGACCCAAGGAATTATGGTTTTGACTTCTAAAATGTGGACAAGTATTATTTCATATGCTGCTTAATAATCTATTATTAGACCCTAGGAAAAAGAAGACAGCTTGACCCTAGCCAATCTACTACTCTGACACACATTAAATTGGATATAAACAAGCAGGAGCTGTTTCTTAGCTTTACAGATTGCACATACCCATGCATTAGCAGGTCCTGGCAAAATCTGAGACTGTGTCCATTTGCACAGTCTAAACTGTAGCAGGCATAAAGATACAGGTTGGACCTGGGAGGAACACAAAGGGGAATGCCTGCAGAAAAGACCACAGCATAATAGCAATTCCATCTGGAAGGAATTCAAGGAGTCTGCTATATTGACCTTCACCCTAAGTTCAGATCAGCTACACCCAACTATTTCTGGCAGATGTTTGCCTGAAATCTTAGTGGATGAAAACTCCCAAGCTTCTGCAAGCAATGCAATCCAGGGCCTAGTGACACATGTGATAGCAAAGATCTTTCTAATGAGTCAGCCAAATCACCCCATGAAAAATTTTCTTATTTTCCAACGGAGAAAGAATTTTCTTCTTCCTTACAACAGCCTTTGAAATCTTCCCATGTTTGAGAACTATCATGTTTCTGCTTGCTCCTTCTCTGTCATAAATAAACCAAATTATTTCATGTCCTCTGTGTCCCTGATCAGTCTTGCATCTCCTTCCTCCTATAATCGCCTGCATTTTTTCACAAATGGGGTGGACAGAGACAATACAAAATGAGTAAGACATGATACTACAACCAAATAATTACCATAGCAGAGCTGAATTCAGATCTTAGAGATCATATCCTCATTTATATATCCAAGGGTAAGAAGTGTATTTTTTGCAACATTTATGTTGTTTATCTGCTTATCTACTTCTGTGATACTGTTCTGTGATACTGCTGGAACCTTTCCTACAGAACTGTGGTTTTGCAACATATTTCCTACACTGTATTGAGGCATCATAAGAACTCTTGTCCCTGCCAAACAGCATTCTTGTTCTTTCCCATCTTTTCTCTGGAACCTTAAGAATATTTGAAGTTCAGATACTGTCATACAGAATGTTTACAATTTCCAGTATTGTCAATGCATTCCAGATCATTAATGAAAATATTGTATGGTACCAGGACAAGAACAGCCAGCATTTTCTATATTCTTCCAGTTAAATAGTCAGTAATGAAGAAAACATCTCTTCTCCAAAGTAGACAGTTGAGAGGAAGAGATTTCTAGAGTTACCCTCCTCTTTTTGAATGAAATGGAATGGAAAGATGGGGACATAAGTAGAAATTAAATAAAGCAACAATTTCCTGTGATAAAATAAGTGCTTTTCAAATCTTAGGGAGATGTTGAAAGATTAGATAACATTTTAAAATAAATTTTTGTGAACATCTGTATAAATGTGAACATTTTAAAATAACTTCAGATTAAACATGTTTTCTGTCTTAAGGCTGTAAGTGGTTAATGAAAATTAAATGTATTTGAAATTAAAATATGTCAAAAGACTCCATGTGTTCATGAATGCTTATAATAGTCAGAGAATTCAGTTAACACTTACATGTACGCATGACAGAAGTATCACACAATTTAACGAAGGAAAACATATAGGATACAACATTGGACAAAAATGCAAAAATTGCCCTACACAAGTGGGCAGTGTAGTGTTGTTCATATTCTGAGTGACCACTGCACATGCCATATTCAACATATTAGAATTGTGCCTGATGCTCAGAAACCTGGCCAGTGAACTGATACAATGTGAATGGTAAGTTGCTCAAAAATATGATTACTCCTTCATGTATTTACCAGTTATTTCACTTTAAAATTTGTGTATTTTATGCATAAATACCAACACAAACTCTAACAACTGTGCATTGACATCAGTCTGTCAATGTGCTGTTGCTTTTGCTATCTAATAAAACTGAAATGAAGGCAGGTAAGAGGACTTCAGGGATCCTGGCACCTAAGAAGGTTGAGAAGTCATCACTCATATCCCTACACAGTTAGTCTGTAAATTTAAGAACCTGCTATTTATTTCTTCAGCTTCCATCTAATTACATTCTTCATTGAAGTCAAAATATATCAAGAAATGTGATTCTTCAAACTCGGTTTCCCAGCATTATGAGAGTGACCAATTCTTACCTTAGAGTTGAGTTTCTAATAGCCTTGAGAAAACACCTGCCATGTAAAGAATATGTGACCCTATCCTTCAGACTAAGAAAAGCATGAAATAAAAAAACAAAATAAAGATAAAAGGGAAACTTACCATTAAACAAGTCACTAGAATGACAAAGATGCTGAGAAATATGACAACTGCATAAAATCCTTCTTTGCTCCAGATTTTGTCTGCTTCATGCTGGTCTTGCAAAACATTTTTCTTTTTTAAGTAAAGAAAGAGAAAGAGAAAAAAAAGTTATAGAGTGGCATGTGCAGATTAAATAGCTCTCGTGCATTAATGACTCTCCACAGCTTTGTCAGCATTGAAATTCCACAGCACATGGCATGGCTCTGAGCACTGCTATTGGCACCCCGTGCCCATGCCCAGTCCAAGGAGCAGGACCACCCGTGCTCCCAGCACTGTGCGGGATTTACGGCCCTCCGCGGCTGCCCAGGGAATTCTCCTCCAGCACCGCCACAGGCTGCCTGAAGGGAAAGCAAACAAGACTCAGCGCTTTTCTTGGAAACCACCTGGCTCGTCAGGTCAAAGGGCTGTGCTCCTGCATGGGCTTTGGGAAGTGCTTGCTCTGCCTCGTTCTTCCCAGTGCTTATCTCCAGCACCCACGCCCTGCCCAGTGTTTACACCTGACACGGAACAAAGAGCAGGTGACTTGCTGGCCTTACTGAGCCGGGAAGCTCTCACACTGTCACCTCCAGATTATACACACACCCTTGTAAAAAATATTGATTTTGCTGAAAATAATCTCATTATCGTCTATCTATAATTCTGATTATGCTTAACCTCATTATCTTTGACTTCCTGCTGATAGAACATTTCTGAAACAGCTGTGCACTCTAAAATTTCCAGAACTCCTGGGGAACTCCTGGGGATAATGAAATAATAATGATTGTAAAAGCACTTATTTTTGTCTTTATTGCAGCACTGTGACTTGGTTGGACTATTAAATTACCAGAATTTCACTATATTTTCAAACAGAGATTTTGTAGCAGAAACAAAGTACATGTACCCTTGGTCTAACCACAATATATTGTTTAGAATAAAGTATGTTGTCTGATGTTTCTGGGACCACAGCTCAGTACACATTGCCTGTCCAATTTTCAACTACTTGCTTTTATTTTCTTAGCTGTGTCTTCTCAGTAGAGTTCTCAAACTCAATAAAACCAACTTTCTAAAATTCTGTTTTCCATTGTAAATGGTCAAGGTCTTCGTGTTTCCGTCTCACTGAAATTCTCTAATGGTTTTAAATAAATCTCTTGTTTATAAAACTAGCCTGTCTTCCCATCCCAATGTGGCCTTTTTTCCTCTCTGGGGATGTTGTGTAAGTTTATCACAGAGGAAAAAGTTCCTCCATATAAAGATGAGTGGTTGCTCAATGGGCCTGTATAACTGCAGGGATGCTCTAACACTTACTTTACATGGGTGCATCATGCCCCAAGGTCTGCTTAGCCACCCATTAGCCTGCTCTTTTGCACAGGTCATCTATCAAGCCAACTTTGTCTTCCAAGAAGGCAAAGCCTCCCAAAACCAAGTCTCTTCAGCCTCCCAAACACAGAAAGTCTGGATGATGATGAATTAATGTGGAAAAGTTTCCTGAGGAGGAGGATCATGGCCTGAACAAGCTAAAAAAAATGCTGGGTGCTGGATCTTGATATAATTTTTGTGGTCCTCCTTCCTGCACAGGATTATGCACTGCTTGTTTTGAAAATAGTCAGGATAATGCAAGACAATTCACAGATACAATTGCCACAAAATGCAAACATTTAGAGAGGAATTTGATAGCACGGCTAATTTACAGAGACTTGCTTGCTTGTGCCTGTGTGTAACTGGCAGTTGACAGCTTTGGAACTGAAAACATACAGAGAAGAATTTTCTTCAGAAGTAATTGTCCTGGGAACTAGCATGGGAATCCTTCAACACACCTACAGAAACCAATCTCATAAAATTAGTATATTTTTATGTGTGTGTGTAATCATGCATCGTTTCATGGTCTCGCCTTTAAAATGTTGCAAGTATTGACAGTTTAAAAAGGCTTATAAAGTGTCAGTTTGATGTTTACTGAGCAACTTAAAATCCAGGGCTTTTAAAGAGAAGCTGGAAATCTTGCCAAACATTTCTGCAAAAATTGTTCCTAGACATATTTAAACACTGCTGCCACTGTAATGGGGTACAGCTCTCTGTGCAATCTGCTACTTCAGCCCAGCAAGGTCATTTTGCTGTGCTCATGGCACAGGACTTGGGTCCCAGTACTGGCTCACAGCCTAAAGCTGCAGCTGCTCCACATCCAAGACTGCTCACGCTGAGCTCCATGGGAATCCCATAGTGACAGCAGCAGCTGCAGTGGCCTATTAGCTCAATATAAACTCAATGTTTGACACTGAGTGGGTTACCTGATGGCTTTCCGGTGTTTCATATCTCTCAGGAGGAAATTTAGATTAAAAGCAGGAGCTAAAGGAGAATTGGCCATGCTGACCTTTTGTAAGTGAGTAAATGGGGTAGTTCAATACCTCTTCACTGAAAGGGCAAATACACCAAAATGTAAATGAAGAGCTAATAGGATTTTTAGTCACAGTGGATGACTTAAATAAACTTTAATTCATTAATGTCATAAAACTTTTAAAATATTCGATAATAGACTTCATAGACATAACAGAGTGAAGAGAATAAAAGAAGACTTTAAGATAATTAATTTCTGTGATGTCTGCCTAGTGCTTTGTGCATACAGAACATGTCTTTGCCTAATTTGTCCTTCTAACAATAATATTCAAAGATTACTAACAAATGCTGCAAAAAGGGTAAAAAACATACCACAACTTAAACTTGACACACCATTTTGAAACAGTTTAGTAGTACCTTCACCTACTCAAGGAAATCTCTCTCCTGGATCT
>PYHW01010552.1:3920690-3938396 GCA_013186435.1 Turdus rufiventris
ATAAGAAATTGTTTTTCAAAATGTCAATGTTGCTCATTCAGAACTTTGTTCCTTTCTCTGGGAAAACTGATAAGAGGATAGCAACTGACACGCTCACTACAAATTGCTGATACCCAGGAAAAAAGCTACCAGGATGGCCAAATACAAAAATGAGAGGATTCTTGTCCTTCAGATAGTTTTTGAGGAATAGGCTGGAGGATATACTCATACTTGCAAAAATCTGCAGCTAATAAAGGTGGGGGAATGTCAGAGCAAATGGAATGGCAAGAGGATTCCAGTAGCTCAAGGAGCATCCGATCCTAGAGCAAATAGGGAGGAAGGCATAATTTCCTAACATTTCCATTCCCTAACAAGTATCCAGTAAGGCGAACTTTTCAGGCAGAATGAACCAGATTGATTGAAACTGTTTGAATTCAGCATAATTCAATGTGCAGAAGAATCAAATGTATTCTTACAATGCCATTCAATCACTAACCTTACTGAAGAGTGCCTGCACACAAGGATATCTGCTGAAATGGAACAAATGTATTTTTTCTAAACAATTTTTATAAACTTTTTTTAAAGACATTAAAAATCCACTCTGACTTTTCTGGTCATTATGGGAAAATAGTGGAGTATTTCTACAAGCAAGTAAAATGAGTAGTCAGTTTTTAATAACAAGAGATACATTGACCTGAAGTAGTCACTGTAAAATCCATGACTGAAAGATTCTGCTGCAGCATCAGGACCTGCCAGAAAAGGTAAATTTTCAGTGGAAAACAGACGAATTCGCAAATTGGGTCAGTTAACCCCAATTAATCCCTTGGACTGGAACACTAATGAGAGCATAGCAAGCTGCAGTTCTGAGCTCAGAGAAAAGCTTACAGGGAGCTGGGGGTAGAACTCAAGATCAAAAAGGGTTCATGGAAGTTCACACTGAATAGCTTTGTTTTCTCTGCTATTTTAACTATATTAGCTAAGGCACATTAGGAAAGGCTGCCAAGAAATCACTTCCACCCCCAGAGAAAACATGTAGGAATGTATGTGACCTCTCAGGCTCACAGAACACTGGATAATAGCCACATAACCATGTCTCCCATGACAAAGTCTCCCGAAAATCTCTACCTTAGGCACATGTGTGATGAAGTGCTGTGATTCCTCATCCACACTGGCAGCCTGCAGTGCTCCTGTTCCTGTTGGGCACTCTGGATGCACACATGCAGGTGTTACACTGTAGCTGCCTTGCCTGATCACAGGAGCATGTTCTTATGCTCTGCTTTGTTCCCAGGAGCCTCTGTCAGTCCAGGCTGTTGTAATTTCTAAGATATTGGTTTTCATCACTTGTCCTTAGAGCAACTTACAGTTTCTTTAAGTACATGATTGCTTCCTTTGATTTCTTCTCTAATATGTTAATATCACACACTTCAAAGGCAACGTCTTTGTGTAAGAAGGCTGTAATGCTACATTTTGGGATTGCATCTTATTGGTACGAACTCTGGAAATTTCTCCTTCAGTTACACATTTCCAGATGTCAGTTAGCTTAGCTCTCAAAACATAGTAACCCTTACTTTATTTACCAAAAATTTAGTTATTTTGTCAAAAACACACAAGTTCTCTTCTAATAAATTCTGAAATACAGTAGTATTTCATTTTAATCCAAGCAATTTAAATTAGGAACCCAGGATTCCCACACCATAATGACACAGACTGCCTAAGTCATTGAATTTAGTCCTACCATCAAGCACCAATTTGGTACTTTGTTCTAGAGAAGTCTGCTCCTGACTGTGGCACATCCCATGGAGCAGAACTCAATCTGAAATCCCACTTCAGACACAAACTTTAGACCACAATAAAGGAGCAAGTGCTACAATACAACAAGCCATTGGAAAATCAAGGAGATATGGAAGGTGTAAACAGCGTCCTGGACCCCTGGAATGGCAAAGACGCCTTTAAATGTACACATTCCCACTGGTACATATCTCATTCTACACCAGGCAGTGAAGCACTCTAGCAGTTCCTACAGCAGACATGTAGGGAAACTCCTCTTTCAGCTACTGCAGAATAAGAAACTGGGATATAGTTTTGAGACAGGCAATTTACTTGAAAATAGATCAACCAGTGATCAATGCATCAGCAGATGTGAACAAGCAAATTATTTCTGTAATGAATGGAAATGTAGTTCTAAGTACTGAGATCCACTGGGACTTTTCCTGTTTATGGTATATTACGGGCTGAGACTTTGAGCAGAGCAATTTTCCATGTGGGTTTTCCTACATAATCTTGGTAAAATTTCTTTGGACAAGCTAATCTCCCACAGCATTAGCCCTCTGGGGGTCTAGCTTACACTAAACTTTGTTAAAAAGGTCAACCAAGAAATCTCATGAGAGGTGTCTCACAGATGGCATGAACTGCCTGTCAAACATACCTGTTTTTGTTTACCATAGAGAGGCAGCCAGCCTCCCTTTCAAGCCTTAGGCAGCTCTTACTGAAATGCAGCTGAAAAAGGAGACAAATTCCAGCCCTAACACCTCTGAGTCAGCCACCCACCTCGAAAGATGAAAGTAACGCTTCCTCTGTGCACAGATACACTGATAATGCACATACAATAGTGGTTGTGAAGCATTCATACTTTCAGCAGAAGAGTGAACGATTTTAGCTCACGATTTAATCAGGATTGACAGCTCAGGAATACACACAGAGAGCATTTTGCAGTAGGTAAAATAATGCATCAAAACTATGTAAGCTATGTATCTTCCTTCAAAGGTTTGCCTGTTTTGTTTCGGTTCGCTGTTACTTTGTTTGGAACAATTTGTTCTTAGAGCAAGTTGAGGGACAATAAGTGGTTGGTAGCTGATCAAGTAAAGATTGTATGTCGCTGTCTTTTAGATGTTGTTTTCTGTGTAGTCTTACACATGTAAACTATTTACTGAGATCCATAAGGAATACCTATTACTGTAAAGCTGCATTATTTTTCAAAATCAATGCCTTAGATGTATAAATTGCTTTCAACTGAAATATTAAAATAATGTCTTGTGTCTCCAACAGTATTAGGAGTTAGAGACTGCACAGCTTTCATTCTAATAATCCTGTTCTAAATGATTGTCTAAATTTTTTTTCCCAGAAAGAAAATATGAATATGCCCTCCAGATTATTGAAATGTGTCTAACTCAAGATGAGCTCTTGAGTTCAATGCTTGGTTTTTTTCCAACATCTCTTCATGGCTTGATGACATTTCTCTGTTCATCTATTATTCATATAAGTTCTTTCCCCATGTCTACCTGAAGTGTTATTTGTAACTGAAGTACTAGGAATAGATAATTGCCTCTATCCCAACCATCAGACTCATGTGCTTCAAATGCAAAGGAAATTCTGACCAAAAGGAAGCTTCACTTGGGTTGCTGATGGTGATATAAAGACTTGATTTGACATTTGGAAATCACTACTTTGCTATATTTTGTGTTAGAGCAGCTAAAACTTGAGAATCTGAATTTTGATAGTGGCAGGATGCTGTAGTAGAACATGAATTGGCCTTGTATTATATTTAATTTTTTTGGTAACAAAGATATCTAGATTCTTAGAATATTTAAAACGAGCAAAACAATTTCTAATCAGTAGAAATACAAGTAGGCATAACAGCCCAATGTTTCAAACAACGTCTCAAACACAGTTTTGGATATGAACAACCCCAGGAACTTTTTACCCATAGAGGGAAACACAGGTCATCAGAGTATTTATTTTTTTCCCACTTTTTTTGGACACAGACAGCTCCTCTGCCAAACTGGGAGTTTCCACTGAAAATCTGGATTCTTGACAGCATGATTGAAGGGGTTTGGCCCCAAACTGTATTCTGAGATGACAATGTTCTCTCTGCTTTGAATCAGATTTTCTTTTTTTTTTTCAAAAAATGGATGAAGTCATACAAATAATAGTTACAAGTTTTATTTTTGCCTTCTTTTTGGAGCACATAAAGAAAATAAATCTCTTGCCAATCCTGAAAATGCAAAAAAGCATGAGTGCAATGTACAGATTCAGTTTTTCAAAATCATGTCAGACAAAAGTTACATGGGTAGTAATAGTGACACCTAGTATATGCATTCCATTTATCTCTCTATTGAAATTGTTGTATCTTCCTATCCCCATAAATAGACTGGAATTCCTTATGTCCACTTCCTTTAAGGCAATTAGTGCATGCTCAGGATCTAAACTCTCATTTCAATGGTTGCTCTGATTTCAATCTGTGTGAGAAGGACTCAGATATTAAAGAATAAATAGCCTAAAGCACTACTAAAGTAATTTAACAGAGTTAGTTGGACGGGGCTCTGAGCAATCTGGTCTAGTGAAAGGTGTAACAGTCCATGGCAGAGGCATTAGAACTAGATGATCTTTAAAGTCCTTTCCAAGCCAGGCTGTTCTAAGATTGTATGATAATTTCCTTATAGTAGTGATGCTCTCTTAGCCTATATATTTACTGCCTCATGCTTGAGAACCTCAGCTGGAAAACTACCAAGGATGTAAGTGCCTAATCTGTATCAAAATAATACAGGAAAGAAAATTGATAACCAACCTCAGGGGAGACCTCTGTTATTCCAAACTGGGATAAACTCTGATGTAAAATGTTGATATTAAGGGAACGCAGCACTTCTTCAGATGGGAGCGCCTCAGAAATTCCTGGTTTCCTGTTCAATGGGGACACAAACAGTTCCACACAGTTCTTCTTCCCCTAGGGAAAAAAAAAAGCAGCAAAATCATAAGAGGGGACTGACATTAGATAATCTCTGCTGTCTGTAGATTGCAACTATAATTCCAAAGACAAAAGCATGGAATATAAAGGTTGCAACCTGCTCTGGGAGTACAGCATACCTTTTGCCTGTATCTGTAGATCCCAGCAGACTGTGGAAGAAAATGCAAATCCTATGCTTGAGCACATGTGCTTTGTCTCAATCAATATTGACAAGACAGACATTTTCTGAGTCTAGTATCATTAAAGAATCAATATAACATAGTGATAGGAGGAGCCATGGGATGGGGTCATGGCAATGTGCCAGCAGGGATTTTAGCAAATAGCTCATCTGACCTGAGCTGAAACAGCAAACTTAGCATAATGCTGTGATATTTGGACATTAGTTTATAGCCCCTTGTCAACACACTGCAGACACATACCACGATAAAGTCCTTTTAGTTGACTGCAGTGCAACTTAATATGGTCCAAAAAAATTAAAGGACTAGGGAAGTTTTGTTAACACATAATGGGTAACCTGAGAATGTCCACTCCCCTATTTCTTAATTCATGCCCTTTGATGGCTTTGATGGCAGCCTAAAAGGTTCTGTATTAGAAATGTCAGTGATATCCACTCTGTTTCAAGGTAGCAAAAGGAATGAGGGTTTCTCTGTTGTGACAGACTTGAACAGCACACGAGACAGCTTTGATGTCCAAACAAGATGTGGGAACCCTGGCTCCCCAAGGCTATGGCCAGCATAGCTGACACTGTGGAGTAGAGTCCAGATCTGGGGGATTACATACATGTAAGGTAGGCATGGAGCTGCTCCCTGCACTGCTGCCTGGGCAGGCAAGAACCTCACTAGTCTGGTTATTTGCTATTCATCATTACAGGATGGAAGAGATCAGTTCAAACTGGGATAATCTTGATTTCCCCAGCCTCCTTCCCATCACCTTGAATATGCATCTTTATCTGTACTGAAGTGAAAAGACATATTTTGCTATTCTTAAAATACCTTTGCTTAAAATACTCCTTGCATTTAAAATAGAGCTGCACAGAAAGGGACTCTCAAACACGTTTGCCCTAAATCTGTCCTCTGTGTTCTCACGTGCTGCTGGTCCATCTGTTCAATAAGAACGATACGGACACTGGTTACCAATGGCAGCTGAAAAAACTGATTTGAGGCTGTGGTTGTACTCAGTCTGACATGAGAAGGGGACTGCTGCTGCGTGCAGGTCACAGGAACCAGGCAAGGCTTGGTGGCAATGCGGCATTCCCACAGTTATGTGCCTCCTCTGTTTATGAGTTTCTCTATCCCATTAACAGACCATTGTGGGAGGAGGATGTACTGGAAAGGTTAAGGAGACACTAGAAACACCGAGTTAATATTTCTGGGCACACTGTGTGTTACATAAGAGGTTAGCAGGCTGGCTGCTCCACCTGTGCCCCCATCCACATCCTGGTTTCCAGACTCCTGATCACTTCTGAGAGCTGCTCACTTGTGAGTGAGTCACCTCACCTCACTTCAGTTGTCTACCTCTGAAAGTCAGCAGAGAGGGACTGGCATCTCTAGAGAATTATTTAATCCATCCTAAGATAATCGGGACGAATCTCAATGCCTCTTCTCCTGCAGTTACCATCCTCTGCACTGCTCTTACAGGGAGCCTAGATGAATAGTTTAGACTACACCAGAACAAAGCAAGATGAATTTTGATTTGCTCTGCTTGCTTGCCAGCAGTCTGTGTGTGAGGAACTGTCTCATGTTAGAAAGATGAAAAATGGGAATAATGTCTCCTAAGATGTATTTGTCTTCCTTGTGAATTTTGACTGTGTGATTTTTAGAGCAAATAGGGGAGAAGTTTTCTTGCTTTCTTATATCGCTGAAATATCGACTCATGGAAGAACTTCTACAGGTGTTGAAAAGATGAATTAAATAATAGTACTTACTGTATTCTGGGCTATATGCAGCTGCAGAATGACATAATCCCTTCTCTTAAATCACAAATGAGAGGAGAAAGCACTGGAGCTAGTAGCAAAAACCCAGCATATTTCTTCTGTTTATTTACATAATTTCTAAAGAACATAGTAAGGAAGTTACTAGGTGTATGTTGAAATCAGACTTGGAAACATTTCTCATTTAATTGTGCTTTTCTCTGAATCGGTCTTTAAACCTTTCATTCTGGTCGATGCAGAGGACAAATGAAATTTAGCATTGCTTGTCATGAATGAGTGAGATTCCTGAAGAACACGAAAAGGGCTGCAGTGCATTCCCATTGATCTTTCTCACTGTATTTTTTGTGATTTCTTTTCTCACAGAGACATTACCTGAAGGGGGTTTTTATCATCCTTTTTGATGTATACAATCCTATCAAGCCTTCAAGGCAGAAGGTACTTTTATGCTGAACCTGTCAGTTTTATTCCCTAATATTCAACCTTCATGTAGAATAAAAAAGCTCTTCTTCCCTCTGCAAAGTCAATTAAAGGCATATGCACATGATGTTGGGTATTCTTGCTTCATGGTAAAATTATCATAGAAAGAGAAGGGTGTGAAGTGTGCATACACAAAAAAACATTAAATGACAGTTGATTTTAAAAAGTTTTTTTTTGCTAGAAGCAAATTTATCACCATCTTTTGCCAATAGGATAATATAATCTACAAGATAATTTCTGAGGACAGATTATCATAGCAGAATTACAAAGCATGAATATTAATATTGTAGATGACATTTAATTTACTAATGGAAAGTCTGAGGATAAATTGAAGATGCCTTTGAAAGGATGAATCACGTGTATGTTTTGAGCAATGTTTAACCTTTGAGAACAAAACATGAATAATGTGTGAATGTGAAAAAGAACTGAATTGGAAAACTAAGGGATAAACAATCTGCTTATGAATAGGACAAAAAAGAGATTTATCTGGCTTAGCTGAGAATGGTGTATTTTCAAAGGAAAATTTAAATAATTTTGTAATGGGGATCTATTTTTCTGTAGTGCAGTTGAAGAAAAGAAGTAAGTATTTTTCTGTTCTATTTAATTGCACTCTTCCTCAGTGATAGGAAAATAAATTTAAGAGAATTTAAATAAATCTTTATCAAAAGTAAATAAAATTTAATACACACAGTTTTTTGGTACCTACAATGAGTCTGTTGATATGAACTTGCTGAGGTAACAGTCCCAGTGCTGCTGCCACTCCTTGGCGAAATATCCGAAGCAATGTGATATTCAGCTTGTTTACATCCATTTGCAATGTCTGAAAACAAAAATCAATTCAAATGAACTCCTTGCTCAAGACATTTAGTTCTCAAGTTGACTGATCTCTGGGGCTTTTCTCTAATTGTTGCTGGTCTTTTTCCCTGTAACAATAATCTGTGTAATCTATGTGCATCAGAATATATAGTAAATCCAAAGGTGCATTTAAGTACCTTAAATGGTATTCATTAGCAAAGTACCACCTTTATTCAAGTACACTCAGAATTGGTTCCAGATGGTTTTGTCTTAATTCCTTGGACAAGTCACAGTGTTAAAGATAATGCAATTACTACCTCAGAAATGCAAGTCAAGCATTAAACATCAATGCATCCTTAAAGAGTGAGATGTTGAGTTTACACAGTGAAGATTCTTTTGGAATATTGTCTTAGCATATCTCCCTGAAAGTGAAGAATGAGTCAGACATAGTGAAACCAGACAATTTTAATTTTGATTAGCAGTTTCTGAGATCAGAAATGAAACATTCTGGATACATTCACCATGCTTGAATTTCCTAAAGCTTCCTCATGCAAGTCACAGGATGAGACAAAATACAGCACTGAAGCATTTTCTTTCCCTGTGTTAGAATGATAGCGAAATTTAGAGGTTTTCCTCATGTTCAGATCCTTTTTGTGAAGTCAGTGGAATTTTACCCAAGAAATAATCTAGGCTCAAATCTTCTGTGTCCAAGAAGACACAGTCTTCACATGATGACTGCCTGGCAGACAGTACTTCCTGTGGTACTTTGGGGTCTGTTTCTTTGCTTTCATATCCCTTTTGCAGACAATATGTAGTGGAGAAGAGAGGAAAAACTACTATGTAAGATGGTCACAGGATTCCAATGCTTCTGGTAATTTCTGACTTAGGAAGTTACCAAGTTCTGCCTGAGCCAGTTGACTCGGGATAAAAAAGATTTTTATTTAAAATTTCCTATCTAGAGCCATAGGCCAGCTTGCTACTCTGAGGATCCAAGCACATATTCTTCCTTCGTAACCACAACTGCAGAAAGGGAATTAATATCCATGGGTCATATATCACATTGGGAATATGGTTATGGTTCAGAAAGAAAGGAAACATTTATCTCAAAGAAAAACAACTTCACACATTTTGACTGTTGTTCTTTATCCGTATTTATAAGCTATAAATTAAAAAAAATAAAACATTTGCTTTCCTTTTCCACTATTGATTTTTCTGTCAGTACTGAGTATTTTTCTTTCTTTTCCTCCCTTTTTCTCTTTTTTTTTTTTTACACTATGGGATTTTTGGGTCTTGATGCATGAGATCTGCTTTTACCACATAACTGAGCTTTAATTCAATCAGAAGTGTAGTAAGATTCTTCCACTAAAATACTCTTTCTACTCTGGTGTTATCAAATTGCAAAATCTTCTTCTCTTTAAATCTTCTTGAATTAGACATCTTCAGTGATTACAAAACTCTTCCAACTTTATCACTGAAATAGAGAGATGTCTTGAGAGGGGACATTTGGAGGTCTAAAAGATGTGAGCACTTTTTTCTTCTGTACCCCAGACTGACTCATGGAACACCTAACAAGAATTGGTTTGCAGCTTTGAAGCTGTGACTACATTGAGACAACCTGGCCTGAAGGTCTTGAGTAAATGAGAAGGGAGTTGCTGCTGAATTATAAGGATTGTTATGAGAGATCCATTAGGATGGTATAGAGTGTCCAAGCTGGTGACCCTGAGTTATGGGGTAAGTAATAAATGCTGATAATGAGCAAAATTAGCAGGCATAAAATAAAAAAACCCGTTAATTTAAACATACTTGAGCCAGGTATTATAATACATTAATAGAGATATCGTTACATAGGTGCTAAGATCTCCCTGATCAAGGCAGGGAAATGAAACAGCCAGAAAAATATCTAGCATCAGAGGAAATAGAAGATCCTAAAAAACCTATAAGTAAGTAATAAATTATCATAGATTTAGCATGCTGAGGTTGTGATTCATCATATCCAGGGACAGTAAAATGTGGTGAAACTCCTTTATCTTCAGGAGAGTCACACTTCCGCCTACAAGGTCTGAATTCAGCCCACTGTATCCTTTAACAAATATTTATCCAAGGCTGCAGTGTGTGTCTCTGTAACAGCTACATTGTCCTTTGTGGTCCTGGGGGAAGCCTGAAGACCCCAGCTCTCTGTAAGTCTGTCATTAGCCTGCTTAAAAATCTCACCTGGCCTTGCACACAGACATTATAAGACCCTTTTAGATAACTTCCTAAATGGATGGGAAGAAATTTGCCCTTAAGCCTTATCTCAGGATGCATCTTCTGCAGCTATAAAGGTTGGGGTTTTTTTAACTTTTCATCCCAAAAAACCCCAAGAAATATCTGAGGAAGAAGCATCTCACATTGATTATAAGAACCTTGCTTTGCTGTCCACTGAAGGGATCTGCTTCTCCTTTTTTGCAGTCAGCATGAATCTTAATTCCTTGGAAATTATAGCAAAAATTAAGTAAGAGTATTACAGGTCACCTTTTTCTACTTCAGACAGCACAAGGGAGTGCATTTGACTCTTCCTGTCAAAAGGAAAGTAAGCAATCCAGAATCTGTCATTTTAATAATGGAACTTCTAACTCAATCAGTGAAAGGTAATTTACATAAATGCTTGATGGAATCCCAAGAGCACCTACCTTAGAGTGACAAGAACATCACAAATGTGCTCTGAGCTCTCTATTATCCTTTTTTTGGTACTGTATTCTTAGAAGCATAAAGCAGAATTGGACTAGATTGGAAATGTATCAAGTTCATTATACTGTGGCCAACTCTGGGTGCTTACAGTAAATGACAGGGACAGGGTAAGATTAGAGTGTTCTCCCAAGTTCCTTCTGACAGGATCACAGCTACTTTATGTCTATCCAGCATAGAGAATGGGTCTTCTCAATAACAATGTTATCAGACTGGTCTAGGATGAAGGCAACACTTGGGGGCATTATATTCTTGACTCTGGCATGTGCCTCCTGAAGGTGGCTAAAACTTAAATCGGAGGATCTCGTGTATAACTGCCTTTCTGCAAATTTTTAAGTATAACAATTTTTTGTTGAGAAAAATTAGTCAGAGGAAAAAGAAAAGAAAGACTGTAGAAAAGAGAAAGAGAAAAGAAGTCTTAAGTATTTCTATGAGAAAATTTTCAAAACGTTATTAAAATTTAAATATTTTAATATTAATCTGCCATTCCATGGCATGCCGAGATACTGATTTGATCATAGTTCACAAAAGTAAGAGTTTAGGACAGGAAACTGCTAATTTATGAAGTACAAATGCAACAATACCTGCACTTAGAAAACAATATAAAGTGTCATTATTAAGAGAATCACTACTACAATGGAAACCTGACCAGCCATTTACAAGTTATAATTACAAAAATGAAATCCTTGAGTTCTAACACCACCTGCAAAAAAAAAAAAAAAAATGAAATTAACCCTTGTAAAGTAATCCATCTAAATAAGTCAAACAAAGCATCAACATAGATATACAAGTTATGTCTTACTGTGTTCCTCTAGCTGCTCCTTTTTCTTTGGAAAAGAAAGGGCTGAAATAGCCCAGTAAAACAGCACAAATCCTTTACCTTTGCTCATCTGCAGTGTTTATCATGGATTGCAACCACCTCCCCAAGGAGGTTATAATTTTGAATCAGCTGCCTCTGTTGGCAGTAGCGACTTGTTGAGCCCAGAGGCGAACACCCTGGACGGCTCATTTTCCTGAGCAATTACCGACCTGGATATTGCAACTGTGGCGACCGTTTCTAGGTTCTTCTGCTCCAAGAGAAAAAGGGAGCTTGAAGTGAAGGAGCTTTCTGCTTGCAGCAGAAAACTTGGGAAGACACAGTTCCAGAAGGGGAAACTCAGCACTGATCATTCACAGCAGACATCCTACAGGGGCTTTTTGATAAAGATCTTCATGTTAAATGGACATAAAAATATCTAACATGAAAGAGAATGTGCAACACAGAAGGTGAAATTTTATTTTTAGGATATTACAATAAATCATAATTTTCCAGGTCAGGGTCTGCTTCTCAAGAAAAAGTCGGAGGATCATCTCTTTTTTACATTTTCCTTATCAGCAATTATACCCTTCCTGCAATGAGCTTCAAATATACAATTCCATTTCTATGCATTGTTGCTCCCCCCAAAACTCCTTCTGATCCACGACAGATGTTTTCTTAAACCTCCAGCTAAACTGATTATGCAAAGCAAAAATAATCAAGGAAAAAGATTTAAGGTGAAAGTATGCATCTTAACAAACTTTTATGAAAAAAGATGAAAAGTAAATGAACAAATTATATATGCTTAGGAATCTTCCATGCTTAAGGGTCACTGAGTAGTAAATTCAATTTTGTGCTAAAACAAATAAAAATAAACACACTTATTTAGTTAAGCCAAGCAAGTGAGAAAGCTCAGAAAATAGTTTTCTTACTTGCCTGTGCTCCAGTTATTTCTATATATTAAAAAAAAAAAAAACAACAAAAATGCTATAAAATGGGCGGATTTTCTGCACTGGAGAAAATATTGCACTATGGCTAAGCTGTGGGTTCCTGTATCTGAGCACCCTGACCTGCTGCCTGCACAGTGAGTGTCCACAGTTCGTTAGTGTCACAGTGTTTCATCCTGTCACCCTCATCAGACAGCCTCTGCTGTACAACCAACATAAAGATGTATTTATTTGGGGGAAGTTGAAATTCGTTGCAGATGTATTTGTTCAGTTTTGCTGCAGGACTATAACAAATACGATAAAAAATTGTGAAAATACCCACATTTTCTTTCTTTTTTCTCCCAAACACAGTAGATTTTCCTTCCTGTTGCTGTTCAATATTTGAGATTGCAGCTGCACTGGGCATCAGGTGAGCGCCTTTGGCTGGCTCAGGTGTTTGATACACATCCACAGAATATTTTTGCTTTCTAAAATTATGTGAGTCATGTGTCACAGCAACTTTAGTGTCTCACATAGTCCATGAATCACATGGAAGGCAGTATTATCCCTAGCCAGCATTATGCAACTACAACAAAGCCTTTAGCCAAGTGCCACTCCAAAGGGACTTTGCCCTAAGCCTAACTGGTATCTGAGGAGCATTCACTTCTCTCCCATTTACCTCTCCCACTAACATATGATTTTTCTCCAGAAGGAGGGACCTGCCCTTTTATGAGGTCCACATTAAACTTTGAATCATGTCTGTAAACTAAGATAAAATTCTCATGAGTATAAAAGAAATTATTTCTAGTGATAAAGTAAAGTAGCTTCACATTTCTGTGTATCAGCAGTTGTCTGCAGTGACCTACTCAAACTTTCACACGTAATATATTTGTGCTAAAACACACTATGACTAGAAATATCAACCTTGGGATATTTAAATACTTCCAATTTCAGGGAGCAACTACTGAATAAAGTGTAGTGAAAATCACCAGAAATAGTAGAAAAGTTACAGGCATACATTTGAGTTTATAAGAAGTGGTGAAAAGCAATGAGAAACATTCTCAGCTGCAAAATATATAAATCTGCCAAACAACCCCAAATATCATATTCACACTGCAAAAATACAAGTGCTTGTCCAAATAGTATTTGGGTGATGAGAAAATAGAACTCTACGTTGGTTCTGTATAAATATTAGAAAAAACTGATAGGAACAGGTTACTTTGATTGCTTCTGTCCTGAATAGTCCAGGGGAGTTTAGTACATTTGTATGTTGCTTTTGAAAATGTGACAATGTAGAATTTCACTCACACTTTTGCTTGGGAAAAAAACCCAACCCACATCTGTTATGAAAAATTTTTGTTTGAAATAAGCATAATATTTCCTTGAATCATGCATTTCTCATATATATTAAATAGCAATTTTGGCTCTTGATCAATTTTTCATGAAAGCATATGCATTTAAATATTTATGTGTGTTATTAGCTCTCTGAAATAAATCAAAGACAGAAGCAACACTGATGAGAAATATAGGGTTAATCCAATTAGTCCAAATAGCTGTATGGTCTCCCCTCAAAGTGGTTTTCAAGTGAATTTTCATTAAAATATGAGAAAATTAAAATTTATAAATCAGTATTTCCCACACTGCAATTAATCCCACTGCGATTAATCCATAGACTTCTACACCACAAGAAGTTGCAGAGGACAAAGACTGAATATGAGGTAGGGCTGAATGCTTATATGTGTGTTGAAAGTCACTTATGTCCCTGGAAACTGCACAGAAAACATACTACAAGCCTTGTCATACAGTTGACTATCATACCTCTATCTATCAGAAACTAAAATGAACCCTAGTGCAAAAACAACAGAATGTTCTCAGTCTGCTGTTGCAAGGTTTGAGTGCTGCCTATCTTCTTGGGTTAGAAACTGGGTTTCATTCAAGTCCTGTTTGCATGGGTAGGCGCCAGCTGAAGACAATCCTCGAGACTGCTGCATACCAGATGTTGAAGACACCATACCAGCTGTTGAGGTGATGCCAGGGCACTCCACTACCATCCACTGCTCAGACTGGCAAAACTGCCCTGGAGGTGGATGCATGATATGACTAAACTAGTTTGCCTCAGCTGTGTGACAGATTTACATTTCTTTTTCCAGGGAGAAGAACTAATTTCTCAAATGAGATCAGCTGATTTGATCAATTCTGTAGGAAGCATAAACACAAGAGTGAGAAACATTCCATCTGTGAGGTCTGGCTCTTGGCCATGATTCCCTCAATTCCCCCGCTGAGCTTACTTGCTCTTGGGCAGTGAGTCAGTCAGCTATAGGAAGACTTTATGACCATCATTGATGATTGAAATATAGGAGAATGAAATTCAGCCTACTAAGGATAAGGTTTGTTAATGCCTGTCTTCAAGAGGTGCACCTCAATTTCTATCAGTCCTGTGTTTTGCATTAACCTCTGGGCTTTTATTCTGTTAGAAAAGACAAGAGCCAGCTCTTTCAGTGTGGTGCAACAAGGTAATGAGGATTTACTGATCACATTGAATGAGAAGACGCAGAACAGTCATCTTTATTCCAAAGGAAATCTCAGAAGATGTATTATTTCATTCTCCTGGCTTCTGAGTTGTGTGGGTCATTGCTGTACCACAATATGAGGTAGTCAGTGGGGTGACAGTCTGAAACCATGTGTAACGCTATCCTCACAATGCTCATTGTACTCAGTTCCCTTTACCTCTTTCCTGTGGTGTCATTAATGCGTCAATCATTAATCATGTATTTGGAAGTCAGAAAGTATGTACAGGTTCCAAACACGGAATGCACTGCAGATTTTGAGAATCTGCCATCCCACAGCCCCTACAACTCAGACCTTTCCTGAGTAATAGCATTGCAGAATCCCATATCTTAAATGCCCATGGTATGCATGTTGTCGTTGTTGAGCGGCTGTAGGAGAGGAGAAGGAAAAGTTATCTACTATCCATGGGACACAAGTTTGATGCAGCCTCACCATTAAATAATACCAATACCAGCAGGTCTTTGTACTGTGGGAGCTCTTTGGAAGGGGAAAGGAAAGGAGCAGTAGGTGGCAGTAGTTCCTCTTGTTCTTCATGGCTATTTTAAAAAATTTGACAGCTATTTAAAAAAATATTAAGCTGAGAGCACTTGCAATTGCTGCCAATTGATTACTGATGGATGAGAGGCTGAAATGTTGCTATGCCTCTGGCCTTAGCAAGTCTGCCTCAGTTATATTGCTTCTACTCTTCACAGGATCTTTTATATTTTAGTAAGATGGACTTCAGATAAGTTGAATACAACTTTTCAGCATCTTTCACCAACAATTTTAATATAGCCCCTGAAAAGTTGCTTCCTGTCTTTTTGTTGTATTTTTTTTTAATTAGGACCCACATTTGTTCACAGGCAGGGATTTACTTAACAACAAAGTATTTCAGTTTTCTTAAAATAACAGCTGAAGTTCATTTCAAAGCTCTGATAGTTTTCTAGACTTTTTCTTTAATCCATCTACCTCTCCTTGCCCTCCTCCCTTATGGCAGACAGTTGCAAAGGACAAGATGATGGAAAAACACAAGACAATGCAGAGATTAGGAAACACAAAGAGAGCTGGGAGAGCTCAGCTGAACACTATTTCAACCTTTTGGTTCTTTGAGAGGCGTATATAATGAGCTCCATAAAATTTTCCTATCTGTCCTTATTCAAATATTGGCAAAAAAATATATTCCCTGCATTGCAAAAGAAATTCATGGTGCTATTATGTCCAGTATAACTTTTATGCACAGCATGATTGTACCAGTCACATCCTATTTCATCATCCCAAAGTCAGCTGTAATCCGCAGAGCAAATAGATCCTTTTGAGCCTGTTCATCACAGCACTTTAGAATATGTTTGGTTTTTTCTCTCCAATTATTAAACTTCTAGGTAAAGCCAATATAAAATTCTGAATGCCAGAAACCCAGTATTGTTTCTTTCGCTCTTTTTGTAAAAACTTCATTTGAGCTATTAATTCTGTCCAATTATTAAATATCTAGGTAGAGCCAGTGTTAAGTTCTAAATTCCATAAATCCAGTATTGTTTCTTCTTGCTCATTTTGTAAACCATCATTTCAGCTATTTTTTTCTAAATTATTTTTAGTTACTGAAGTTTAAATTCCCATTACAACTTTGTATAATGATCCTTAATGCAAAAGACAGTCAAAATGCCTTCCAGAAAAAAAAATGGCAGACATAAAACCCTATCCCAAAACCATCCTTTACTTTTTATCTTCAGAATTTTAAATTTTGTTTGTTGCAGGCATGGATATAAACATATATATAAGCTTACAAACTAATGAAGAACAAAAGTAGAAACATAACATAAACAGTAACTTCCGTATCTTTCAGGAGCTTATGTGGCCAAAAGACTCCCACTGACTTACTCTTGTTCATAATCTTTCTCTCTGCTTTGAAAATCAAAGTAAGATTTCAGTACTACTGAAATCCTGGCTTTCACATGCATTTAATTTCAGAGACAATTTTTATTGCTAGTTTCAGAAGAACAAAATCTACCTGAACTCAGATATAATGGGAATGTCATAAAAAGAGGCAAATGCTTTCCCTTTAGTTTCTCATAATCATAGTTCTCTACAACTCTTGAGCACAGGAAGAAGAAAATTTGGAATGCATCTGGAGAAAAAAAGTCTTACAGTACATTTGACTCAACTGGAATCAAAGTATTTAAATACAAGGCTCTTCTTGTGAGATTCCTGAATAAGGCTCATGTCCCAGGGCAGTCTGGAGTAATGGTCCAACACAGTCAAGGCTTTGAAAGTAAAAAGCAATTCTGAGCCTTCCACTCTTGAAAGATCAGAATCCCATTTTCAGGAAACAGATGTCCAATCACAAAGGATGTTTAGCATGATGCAATTCATTGGTACGTTTTGGATCCTTATCTGCTTTCAGCCTTTTAGCCCAAAGTCTCTTTACAGACATTATTATCACCATAATCACAAATTATTGAAATAAAACTTGTATTACTGATTTTACCCTTCCTACTTTAGCACTCCAAATGAACACGAACCCTCGACAGACAATACAAGACAATGTGGTAATTCTGAACCTATGTTCCTTTTACCATGCCGCACTTTAAAGAAAGTTAAGCAAAACAAAGCAAAACCGCTGGGGCTTGAAATTTTTTTCTTGGATAAAATCTGAACTACTTTTGGTTTTATTCTGTCATGGAATCACATGACTGATGTAATCATAAGACTGAACACATAACTTTGTCCCAAGTTTTAGCAAAACTATCACTCTAAGCTGAAAAACAAATCTCCTCTCCTCTCCTCTCCTCTCCTC
>PYHW01010552.1:3938469-3955531 GCA_013186435.1 Turdus rufiventris
CTCCTCTCCTCTCCTCTCCTCTCCTCTCCTCTCCTCGCAGGAAGAGATGCCTGTGAAGAAACACTCAACTTCTCAGATACTGAGTGTATGGCTCTGATCCAGAGCAGTATCTGTTTTATACCTGTCATCTCAAAACAAAATTCCTGCAAATGATGGCAAGAGGACATCTATTCTTCATTAGAAAACCCAACAAACAGGACATCTACCTTATATCCAAGAAAAGAGACAATAGCATCTATGCTTGTTAACAAAAAGCTGTGTGGCTTCTATCTTGGTTGGTATATAGAAAAAATTTATGGCTTAACCTACCAGTGGAGTTTTGTTACTTCAACAAGGCCAGAAGGAAAAAAAAAGCTACAAAGCTCAGGAAAAATGGAAGAGCGTTACTTAAATTTGTATATTCATGTTACATTTTTTTCACAGTATCATGCAGGGAAAGACAGGAATTTCATTGGAGGCTATGGCAATTGCTGTTTATATATTTACACATAATAATGTCTAATTGATCTTTAGCTTGTATTAAAAAAAAAATCTCAAGGATCTATCCTTTAAAGGTCTCATTCCCATTTGCTATGATAAGACAGAAATCCACTTTGCAAATGGTCTTAATCAGCAAAGGTTTCTGGGAAGAAAATCCACTGACAGAGACACTGACTGCACATAGCAGGACCCAGATGTGCCAGGCCTGCACAGCCTTTGGTCAGTGCACAGGAGCAAACTCAATGGATCCAATCCATGTTGGATTAAACAGGCACTTTACTTTCAAAGATGTAGATGCGAATTTACTGGAGAGCTTTAAAGAGCTTTATTTCCTGCACTATCCTCACTTCCCACTTCCCTGCTGTGTTTTATCTTCTCTTCACACCATGCTGGTAAATCATGTATTTTGGGCAGCTTTCATGTCCCATCTTTTACTCCTGCAAAAGACAGAGACATCACAGTGTTGTGCAGCAATGTAAATGTATATATTATATCCATTCATCCCCTCTCTTGTCAGCCCTGCACAGCAGAGGCCTCATCATACAACTCAATATGAGGGTGCAGTCCCACTTCACCAACCAACAGGATGACAAGACAGAGCACCAGAGGTTTACACACAGCAACGGGCTCAGCCCCATTTCTACCATAATTTTACTATCATGGCTTTGCATACAGCAAATTGCCCTATATCCAGAAATCATCATTACACTACAAAGCAGCAGGCTATCATGTTACCTCAATGAAAAGTGTGGTAGGGTATCTGATTGCCAACGTCATTAGGGCTGGCAGGGCTTATCCTCAGCCTGCCAACTAATCTCTCTTTTGCCTCTTCTTTGAGTTAGAACTAAAACAAACAAACCTGCCTGAACAGCCTCATCATTATATAGTCTGTAGTAGTGGAGGAATGCTCATTTCACTACCCAAAACCATGTTGAATAAAAATAATGGACCATCAAAGGAATAACTCCATGCTGCAAAGAACACAGAAACAAAATATTAACTAAATGGCCATTACAGTTTCTCATTTCTACAATCTTTTCCCCATTAAATATAAAATTCAAAGAAAACTTCCAGAAATTGCCTGATTAAATGAGTGAAGGGGAAAGAGTAGGACCTGTGTTCAGCAAGACCTCTCTTAGCCCCACAAGGACTGATGCAGCTCCTGCAGAATTCCTTGGAATGTATTTCTTCAGAGGTATTTTGGACAGCTGCTACGCTGACCTAACCAATAACATGGCTTTCTAATACACAGAAATGTTGCTATTTGTAGAATCATCTTTTGGTCATCCACATGGTGATTTTATTTCTTCCTTTACTACTGTGTACATTGTATTTCTTGGGTTGGGTCTTTTTTTCAGGCAGGTACAACATGTTCAGGATGCTGCTGTCTCATCTGTTAAAGGCAGAGCTGCTTCTATTCTTTCTAAACAATTCAACAACACCATGAAGGTCTATATCATACTGAGTGACAGAGAATACAAGGGGAAGGTAAACTAGCAAAAAAATAGCAATTCTCAGTTTACATTTATAGTTCTTTTTATATGGACATGTAGTTCCTTTCATGGTTCTTCTAACAGGGGACTATGAATATTCATTAGGTCAGAATAACCAAAAGTACACCAAGGTCAAGTGTTGCTTATCTTAGAAACATAAAAACTATGCAATGTCAATGCTGTAAGTAAAAATATTTCAACACCCAACACAGAATTCTGGCCAACATCCCTTGCTGTCTCTTTTTCTGGGTTTTTGGAGATATTCTTTATATTTTATGTCAGAAAATCTTAGTGTTCTAACCCTATCAAAGTTTTAAAACTTTAAGATATACATAGATTTTAAAGTACAGAAACAGTAGACTTCCTCTATATATATTACAAAGACCACAAAATCTAAATTCTTTTTATGTGCTACCTCCTGAGTTCATCAAATCATAGAATCACAGGAGAGGTGCTCCATCCCTCTAATCAATTTGGTGGCTCTCTGTTAGACTCACTCCAACAGGCTGGTGTCCTTCCTGTGCTGGGGACCCTGAAGCTGCTATTTTGTACTTAAATATATACACACCATGTGTGTTCTTTTCTGTGTGTAGCATGTATTGTATAAAGATTCTTCTGTTTTATTAAGAACTACTTTTACAGTTAATTGTCATCATAATACATTATATAGCTAATATATAAAACACAAGACAAGCATTTAAATTATTTGCATAACCTGAATGAGATGGGAACTTCATCATGTTAGCTGAATAGTGTCTTCTTTTACCAAATACAATTTGAAAACATATTTATGATTCATGAGTCTTTTAAAATTAGATTGTAATTAGAGATTCTAAGGTCTAACTTTGCACCTGTGAAGTTTTAAAATTTCATTTAAATTTTGTATTCTCTTTTGTCTGTACTCTGCACAAGCAATTCATATAGAGATTATATAGATCATAGAGCAGCTCACAAATTAGAAAAAATACATTTTCAAAAATCAATGAATAAATAATAATATCTTTCCATTTTGTAGGAATCCAAATACATTTAACCTTAACCTTGAACAGCCATTCTGCCACTTATGTAAGTAAAAATTCCAATTTTCATTCAGTGACTCAAACCTTTTAATATTAATATTTTAAAGATGGTTTAGTAAAATAAAGTAGAATTGACAGCTACATAAGAAGACCGACAACTTTTGTTATTTAAAGATGTTTTTCAAAATTTTTCATGCAAGAAAGAAGCTGCTATTTGACAGTTTATGTCCTTAAGGAAGATGAGTTTTTGGATATATGAGACATTTAAAGGTCATATATATCCTTAGGATATTTATACTCACCTGTGTATTTAAACTTCAAGTACAATTGAATGCATGTAGAGCTTTAATTGTTAGTAGAGGATGTAGTTGTTTACTTTAGATTGAAGAAGTGTTACATCTGGTAGTAAAGAGAAGCCACAGTGCCATTCTTGGTTCAAAGATGAAATTAAAGCTATGTGATGAGAGCTGTTACTAAGAAGCAATAACAGACTGCCCTAGAAACTTGGAAAAGCAGAGAGAGAATTGGGAATACAGACCTATTGTTATCAATCAGCTTCCATCCCCCATGAGAATTTTACACTCAAACATTCGAATTCCATTAGGTAACCTTGGTGAAAGGCATCATTTCTCACCCATAGTGATATTTGTACTTCTGTAGTGCCTTTAATTTGGTTTTTTTTGGACATGAGTTTGCTTGCATAAAAAGGTTGTAAATCAACATTTCCTAAAGTGCCTTATAATGAATATGACCTTAATCTGGGGCTCCACATCTATCTGCAGTGCAAACCCATTTACAGGCTGCTTGGAATTCTAACAGTGACCATGGCAGTGGCAGTGCTGCCACAGCCTAGGGCTCTTGTCTTACATATTCTGCAGATCTGGAAAAGGCAGTTTGCGCGTGACAGCTCTACCTTGTAATAGGTTCTGCTGAGTATGGCCACAAATGATAGAAAAAAACCCTTCAGGAGAGAAAGAGAAATACTTTGTGAGCTACAAATAGAGTCTGGCCCTCCAAGAAGTCTGTTGTCCTCCTTTCAAATCCAGAGAGTGACAACATCTGGACATTTCCCATTCATGAAAACCCAAAGTGCTTCCTCATGCAGAAAACTGTGAAGTTTGTGAAAAGACTAGAAACAGAATACAGTAATTTCACGACTATAAGGCGCACCCTTTTGACTAAAATTTTCCCCCGAACCTGGAAGTGCGCCTTATAGAACGGTGTGCCATATATCATGGACAAAGTTCGGAAATTTGCAAACCTGGAAGTGTGAGCTGCGAGCCACGGGGGAAGCCGGCAGGGCCACAGCTGCCGGGTGGAGCCAGTGCGGTGCGGCAGTAGGGATGCCCCGGCCCCGCCGGGTACAGACGGGCCCGGGGGCCCGAGGCGCTGCTCCTGCCAGGTACAGGCAGGCCCAGGGGCCCATGGCTGCTGGGTTGAGATGGGGCCTCGGCCAGCAACTGCGCAGGGGGAGCTGGGAGCGGATCCTCACTGCAAAAAAAAAGTGCGCCCTATAGTCCGGTGCACCTTATATAATGTGAAAAGTTGCAAAATTTGCCAACTCGCAGGCATGCGCCTTATAGTCCAGTGCGCCTTATGGTTGTGAAATTACTGTAATAGAAATTATGCTGCTGTAAAGAAGGGTAATTCTTAATGCTTTAGATAACCATATAAATACTGTAAAGTCTACACGACATCCTGTAAAATCCACATAAAATAAAGGAGGCTACATGAACAGTTGGCAATGCCTTAAGGAAGAAAAACTATCTAAGGCCAGCAGATTTAAGTATATATAAGGTGTTTTTGTTTAAATATCAACCAGGATAAATATTGAGATGGCAAAATTTTCATACTTCTAGAGAAAAGAAAGAAGGAGATTCTAGTTATGTTTTGAGGGTAAGAAATTTTGGGTGTTAGTAATTTGATGTATACATTCTATTCCAGAAGTAATCATATTGAATAAAAGAGCAAATAGAAGGGTAAACCTGCAAATATGCTGGAATAGATGATCTCTTTCAGAAAACTGCTTGTAGCAATTTTATACCAGTCAACATGCTTATTAGAGGTCTGTTGAGTCACATGAAGTCATAAAAAAATGTGACGATAATGCAAAAGCTTGGAGATAACTCGGAATCAGGGGGTAATTAGGTAGGTCAGACACACTAGGTGATTCAGATGAAGTTCACCTGAACATCATGTACTTAATATGACTAAACTCAAGATAATAAAAATTTTGGGACAGCATAGGTAGCTTACCTTCAAATAAATATATTTTTAAAAGGAGTGATTCATAAAGTGAGTCAGAGTTCATATCCAATGAAAAAATGAACAGATACTTCCAGAAAAACATGGAGGTGTTATGTGACTGCAATCCTTATTTAACCTATGAACTCACTGAATGATTTACAGCCACATCAGGGAGGTGGTAAAATTCAGTTATTATATCTTTTATCCTGGTAATCAACAAAAAGAATTACATGCATGCTTTCATTTTCCACCACTTTTCAAGTCATTAATGTCCTGCTCATGCTGGTGATCAGGAGCAGGACCATGGCCATGACTGCACACATTCACATGCACCTAGCTTCTATGGGATGTAATGATTTTGTAATTCTCCAGCTGCTTTCAGCTCTGTAAACACTTATTGACTTTGTTTCTGCTAATGAGCTGAGACTTACCCGGTGACACAGAACACCTGAGGGGCAACCTGCACAGACTGCAATTAACTCTTGGTTCCTGTTTCTGTTATTTAATTAGTAACATCAATTTTGAACACTACACATACTGATCCCAGAACATACAGGCAATTACCAACAGCCATTAAACCCTATTCTCTAAATTACATGCCAAGAATAAATTATTTCAAAATATTAAAAAAAAAAAGTAACCAAAACATTTTTTATGCTGTGTCTCTGCTAGATAAGCTTAATAGTTCTTCACATTACATGATTATTCCTACTTCTGTCTAATATCATTGGACCCAGGACATAATGATTTCTTAAAAATTGTTCTCTGCAGAAGTCTCAGAACGTGTTTTCCTACAGAACAATGTAAAGATGCAGAGTGTGCACAGAAATGAGTTCAGCCCTGGGAGTACCACGTACCTTTTGCTACTCTACACAGATGTACACTGAAGAGGGTCAAGTGCTCTGTGGCTACGCAGGGTTTCAACACCTCTGTTTTATTTTGGATCCTGTTTCACCTGCCTGCAGCTAATGAGCACTTCACAGTGCTTGGTTCATACATGCATGACCCTGAATACTGAAGTGAGTATCTATGCCAGGAAAAGTTCTACTTTCAATCCTATGGTTATTTAACATAGGAAGCCTGGCAACCAGGTCTATGCCTAGAGCCTTCTATACAGCCTTCTATGTCATCAAGATGAAGAAAACTACGTTTCTCAGGTTAGCTCTTGCCCTTACACCCTATAGAGACTAGACACTGTAAATCAGCAATTGCTCCAGGTTTCTGTTGAGCCTGAAATAAGCCAGATGTGGGGAAGAAGTGCAGATGCTTTTAGCAGTGGCAGAGGTTTGATTCATGCAAAAGCTCTAGGCTTCTGCTGAACTGAGAAGGGATTGGTATTCCTAATGAACTTCAAATAGATGGAGACCTGTGGTAGGGGACCCACTGCTGCTCACACAAGCACCAAAGTAAACATTATTTCACTACCATGAAGACAATGGCTCCAAAGCAGTCGCTGGAACTTGATGTGGGGTTGCTTAGACTGGAGAAGAGAAGGTACAGGTGCATAGTTATCCGATAGGAGGGAGCAGAGAAAACAGCCCCAGGCTCCTCTCAGCGCTGCCCAGTGACATGACAGGGAAATCATGTGTTTGCAGATACTGAACTCAGTAGCAGCGCCCCCAGCAGTTTCTACAGTACAGGTTTCAACCCTAGACCTACCTTCATTCATTAGGAATAGCAGGAGAGCATATGAAAGCTGCAGGAAGGCTACCTCCTTAGGTATAGTTATTTTTAAATACCTGCTTTTTTCCCCCACAGAACTTGCTAAAGTTCAAAGCACTCTTGCAGAAGTGTTGGATAAGTTTCCAAGCCCAAATATGATTTAAAGTTTACCCAGCGTTTCTGCGTGTCTTCTCACCTGCCCAGTGTTTCTTTATGGCAGGGCCATGTAGGTGTCGTGCAAGTACATGGTTTCAGAGTTTTCCTGCTTGATCCTTTCTGACCAGTCCCTTCCCTTTTTAGTTCATGAAACAGGAAATTGAACCTAGACTTAGGATGCTAAAGACAATTGCCTATGCTGATGCTTGTTCAAATTCAATCATTACACCAAAATTAAGTCTACTTTGTTGCAAAGATTTACTATAATTGCAAGGCAGAACACAAACATTTTTTTCCTTCTGTAAAGGACACATTTAGACACACAGAACTTTTAGACAAAGGATGAAGAGTCATAGAGGATGTGGTTTGAAGACAAGAATTCTCCACATATGATAAAAGCTATCCCCTTATTTTGGTAGCTTCATCTTACTCTTCCTTGCCCCCTCACCAGCTGTTATTTTTCTGTATGTGAAATGCATCCAAACCATTTCACACATAGAAAACCAAAAAAACCTCCAACCCCAAATCAAGTTAAGAATAGAGTAATTCAAACATATGACAACATGATATCCAAAAAAACAGTCACTTTAGTCATTCAAATGAGAAGTCAAACACCACATTGTTAGAATTTAATTAGCAGCCATTGCAGAGATTGACAAATGGCACAATGGAGTGGAAAATCTTGGCTGGGAGATGATAACAGAGCTGTAGTGCCTGATGTTTTCTATCCTCTCCCTCCACATCCTTCACAGCCTCTAATGACATAAGAGACATCTTTCAAAAGAACATTTCTGTATCTTTAGAATAATTTGAAAATTACCCATCCACTAACTTTGAATGTTCAAAATCCTTAGAAAAGGATACAATAATTTTATGTAAAATTTAGTCGTTCATATTTTCATATAACTGCAAATATTTCAGAGATATAAAGGTGACCATTATGTTATGTCCTCAACACCGCAGAGTCTTTGCAGCATCAGGGCCTGATAACAGTTTTGTCAGCCATTCAGTAAAGAATAAATAAACATTAAATGACATAAAATAAAATATAAGACCATTAAATTACTTCATTCACCCAGGCTGAGGGCTGCAGAATACTTTGCTTAGCATGATACATGGAGACTTTATTAGGGTAATGCTGTTTTGATTACTGTGGGAAATCACTCATGCTTTAAATGCATAGAAAATTATTCACAACTATATCAACATCTTTGCAAAAAAATTAAAATTGACTGGATTTATTATCTTATTCTAGATAAGCTGAAGTAATGACAATTTTTTTTTTCATTTTGATGGTGTTTGATAACAGCAGTCCATCATTAGCATGTATCTTTGTTATGGTCTTATTATCACTTAACTCCTACTGCTCAGCTGTCTCTCTGTATGAGGTACATGGAACATATAGCAACAAATTCATCTCCATAATAAGTAGGGTTTTTTTTCTTCTATCAGTATCTTGGTGGGGAAAAAACACAAGGTTTGAGAGAGACAATCTTCAGAAATTAATTGATTGAATCATAAAACATGAATTGAACTGGGAGAAGAGTTGAGATATTCTTTTTTTAGCAGTGGTACAGACCTTCCACCATTTAAATTAAACAACAGATGCAGGGTGAAGAAAAGAAAAACAAGGAGAATTATTAAAAGCATGAGAGATTTAATGATATAAAGATTTGATTTAATGATATAAAAATTAAATACAACTCCTGAAATGCCTCGTTTTTCTAAAACTGTAAGGCGTGGGAGGAAAGTGATTTGTGGCAAAAAGTTTCTGCCTCACTGTGACAGAAGCCTGTGATTCACAGAGATAAGGGTGAGTACATTTCATCTAAAAGGATGTTTAAGTACATTACAAACTGATTCACAAACTATACACAGCCTTAATTATACAAAATTCTGCAATTTATCACAGAAATTCAGCCATCAGTGGGAGAACAAGTAATGAAGGCAGGAAATTCAAAGCACATGCTCTCGCACCTCCATGCTCACAAACCCACCCTCTAGGTTTTCCAGTGAATCTTTATCTAATGGTCATGGTGACTAATGACCTGCAATAAAGGCAGGATGTTTAAGTTCTGCAAAACAGAGCTCAGCAGGCATACAAGCTGCCCTCTTTTCTGACACATTACAAGCAACAAATGACAAACTGTTTGCCACATCCCCCCAGTTTGCTTTCTGCCATCAAATAATGGGTGCCTGCTGTTATTGATACCATGACAGCAGTTATCTTTCCTGCTCAGGTGGAAGAGGCATACATTTTGCAGGTCAGTATTTATTTTCCAACCCTTGCTGACTGTAGGGCTGCAGAAATATGCAATGCTTTCCTCTCTCTGACAAACTGCATAAATGAAGCAAAGTTATACATTTTGACTTCTCATTGAAATGAAGAGTCAAAAGAAAAAAATTAATTGCTACTAATCGACATTTTTCACTTAGAATTTCACATTTGGGCATATACAGAAAAAATTAAAGACAATGAAAAAGTAGATTTGGTAAACGTTTCCACCTCTGCAGAAAGAGCTTGGTGGCCAGAAATCCCCATGGGAATTAAAGGGATATAAGGTCTGCCACTCTGCCACTCGTGTGGCTGGGGGAGCTAATTGCCATCTCCAGGCCTGCAGGAAGAAGGAACCCCCACAGGGTCAATTGGCACCCTTGGCAAGGAAATCCTGATTGCTCTTTCAGAAACACTTCCATTTTATATAAAGCACATTCAGTCAGTAAATGGTAGAGAAACACACCCTAGCCTGGTGATTGGACGCTACCCATGCTTGAATGCTAGAGATGCTGTTCTAGCAGATTGCCAATTAGCTCAGATGGGTAAAAAATTGTCAGGGTAAGGCAATGAAAACAGTCAATGCAGAGATCCAGAAAAACAGGCACTAACTTAAATATTCAATTCTAGAATACAAATCAGTTTCATATCAGGACTGAAGTTGCACAAAAGAAAAAAACCAAAAAACAAAACGGGGAATATCTGCATTAAAAAAACCCAAGCTCTTGCTACAAAATTTCTACTTCATTTCAAGATAGTGCTGCTAATTTGAACACTCCCTTCAGGTGAATTACAAAAGGTCTCTGAATAAGACCTGAAAGGAGAATATATTGACTTCTCTGTTGCTACTTAACTTCTACATTATTATCTCAGCAAGAAATGTCCCTTTAAATTTGCATACTACTTTTATCTATTATCTTTAATTGCCTGGCTCATTAAAATTATTAGCCTGGGAAATTCTGGGGATATTGAAGAAAACTCTCTTAAAACAGCGACCATGCTAAAAACCCCAAGGTTTCCTTAGTTGTCAGTTCATTAAAACCACTTCCTGCAATTATTTCATCACTTTTGCCTTTGTTTTTAAAAATTTACTTTCTGGACTTACAAGGTCAAGAACAATCCCCCTCCAACATGAATGAACTTCAAATCTTTCAGAGTTGTCTTCCTGAGTCTTGCAAACACTACTATTTCTTTGGGAAACATGAACTGCTACATTTATCTTTTCTAGAACTGAATAGTCATTATCAGTATCATTACGTACTGCTAAAATTTTACTTTCTTGCTAATATATTGAAGTCAACATGCCCATGTTCCTGTGTGCATTTTAGATACCAAAACCCATTCTTCTCTTTAGCTGTTACATAACTCTGAGAAAAGTCTACGTAACATTCTTAAACTTCTCTGTATAAAAAATGAGAATGACTTTTCTCCATATTAAAAAAAGAGAATTATTTAAACAGAAAGAAGTGTCAAATGAAAACAAAAGAGATGATGTTGTGATCATCATTTTACCCCTACTGAATAAAAATGAGTCTTAAAAGATCTGAGGGTACAGTTCCAGAGTTTTCTGCTTGCTTTCATAATGTGATGCAGAATCTGGCCTTGCCTCTGGCTTTCCATACATTATCTGCCACATTGGCTACACAAAGACTGAAAGATGAGATTGGAAAAAAAAATATTCTTTCCTCCATGACCTATTAAATCTGCTCAGACCATTTGGCCTGATCTCTGGATAGTGAAAATGGACATGGAATCATTGATCAGAGCTTGCTGATTTACACTGGGAAATCCTTTTTCTTCAGTCATGCTAAAGCACAGACCATCTCAATGCCCCACATGGGGCTTCTCTTCCTCATCTAGACTCCAAAGCTAGCTCTATGTCAGTGTGCAAAGGCACTTTCTTCCTTTGCTCTTGAAATCTTCATAATCAAATCTTTTAGTGTTGATATAATAAAAGGCATTACAAGGAAGATCAGAGAGTGTTCTAAAGGAAAAGGTGAAAGATTTGTCAGGTATGGTAATCTCAAACATGGGTTCCTGAGTGACTGATTTATTTACTTCTCTCAAAGTTCTTTACTGTGCATTTCCTCTCTGGTCTTACACCAATAACTTTAGATATACTTTCTTTTTCAGCTGCAAGTGCCTGTCTCAAGCTGTCACTTCTTTGGGCAATGTGTGGGGTGGTTTTTGACAGCTCTAATTTAGAATTTAAATCATTTTTGCATAGGCTTCCATAAGGCTATTGATTCATGAGCTAAGGAATAAGTAAGAGGCTGTTGGTGGATGATATGTTACATGTCCTCATGTAGCCTCATGGGGCTGAATCTGCGCAGGGGTGTCATATAAAATGTAAAAAGTAATGTCTAAATATAGATTTTAGAGGAATGGGGAAAGGCTTTTCTTTAATACCCTTAACAGTGATTTAATAAAAGCAGTGTCTCTGAGAATAAAATGACACTTTTACTTATAAGAGAGCAAGCAGAAACTCAGAACATCTTGCTAGATTGAATTAAAACCCCACAGAGGATGCTATTATGAAAGAGTTATAGACCAGACAAGCTCAATTTCTTCATAAACTGAGAGGAAAAAACAGAGGAGTGATTTTTCAATTAGTTTCAGAATCAGTTTGGAAGCTCTGTAGGAGTAGAAAAGAACCCCTTAACTGTAGCTACAACACTGAACCGTATTGAAATGATAAACGAGTTACAAATAGGTATCTGAAAATAGATGTACCTCTTAGGTCACCGGGCTAGTTTTGCTGCTAGTGTAATTCCTCTGAAGCCAACAGTGCTATACAGACATGTAATTCATTCATCATATTTTACCATCTAGACTTTATTTTTCAGAATGATCAGACATATTGTGCGTGGTGGGCATATGGTGTAGTTGCAAACCAGAAGATCTGCCCTGAAACTATTTTTGGTCATTTCCTTCTTTCCTGTCACAAAATCAGAAATCTGTAACAACAAATACTTCACTGAAAGGCTACGACTACTCTTGTAGCAATTGTGCTGAAATAGCCAGGAATATTAATTCAGTACAAACACTAAAAATCCTGTTTAGCATTCATCATTACACTAGATGGTAGTGGCAGTTCATAAAAAATGGTTCTATATATTGTCCTCAACAGGAAAACACAAGACTGGCAAATGAGCAGGGACAGTCATCTAGCACTTAATTACCACTGGCAAATAATAGAACCGTAGATTTTTTATCCCCTGCCAAACATAAAGTAGCAAACTATCCCAACTAACTAATTATTTAAATGTGTCAGAAAAAAAAAAAAAAGCTTTCCATGAATCCCTCATGTATCTTTAAAAATGTTTGTATTTAAGAAGGATAATATAAAAATTCTTCTAACACAACAATTAAATAAGCATACTATTGCCAGCTACTCTGGCAAAAAAAGTTTCCAATAAACTGGAGTGTATCATAGCAATGATCTTCTGCTTAAGTCAGGGTGTTTTAAATTTTTGAGGTTGTCTTATGAACCATAAAACCCCATCCCGTCAGAGAGAAATTCATTCCCTCTCCTTATCTCCAGCTATGATGATCCCTATACTTCCAGGTTTACCTAATATTTTAACAACATCATTTCCCTGTGCATTCCCTCTCCACTGTCTGCTGTTTAATTGCAATTTTCCTTGAAACAGGGAGACAAAAGCACCTCTGTGGCAATTAGTTTTGCAGGCCTTTTTTGATAAGGGAATCAAGGCTAATTGAAACACACTCTGACAGTTGGGCTGCAGCCAGTAATGTCAACACTAAGAGGGTGAGGTAACAGATCAGTCCCTACTGAATAGGAAGAGAGGCGCTCTAATAATCACTCTAATAATCTAATAGTATCCCTATGCAGCATCTCATCATAGTTCTTCCTAGTTTGGTGAGGTAACTGTTCTTTGCTAGCAATGGAAATGTGTGTTAGAACATTTATCCATATTATTTATTTTAATAAAGAACCCTAGGAAATAAAGTATTAATATAGAAATAATCTTTCCACTGCTAGAAAAGAATCACTGTTAAAAGCTCCTTGTCTTAAAAATGTTTCCTTACAACTCTTGACTTTTTCTACAATAATATCCAGTACGTGGACTAAAGAAGAATATCTGTCCAACATAATCTTGTATGTAAGACATTATTTGGTTAACAATTAACTATTAATTGAAGTTAAGATTCAAGGTTTATTTATTCTTTTCATTTCTGCTTCTGTGCAGTCATGATAAATTTAATAACAACTGAGAACAACTCAGATTGTGCTGGGAAGCTAAGACAACTTTTAAAATGTATGCAATACATTTTCTCCTGCTAAAATAGACAGGTTCAAATAATAGTGCTACATGCCCTGTTGGGCTTTCTTTTCCTAGCAGTTAATATAGCTATTGCACCTTCCTAAAGCTTCATAAAAAATTAAACTGTTTGGAGAAATATTTTCCCCAACTAACTGGAGACCTGAGTGGGAAGAAGACTAGAGGAAAACCCTGCTTGAAGATGATTCTTCTCCTTGACTGTCTGCCTTCACATAGCTTTAGGATATATACATATATGGGAGCAGTAAAGTAATTCATCTGACTGGTTCTTACCAAATTTTTATGTAAACAGTGTAAAGAGAACACAGCGGTGGGTGAGGAGCAACACTCCAATAGTATGACACACAACATTTGATGGAAACAACAGACATGGCACAATTTGGAATGACAATGGTAGCCTTTTTCACAGGGGTGAATAGAAGACTGAAGAATGGATTTCTCAAATATTTCCTCCTGTGATGTCAGCAAAGGAAGAAGCAAGTTTCCTCAGAAAAGGTCTTCTGGAGAGAAGAGAGAATGGACACAATGACTTTTGGAGAAGGAGGATATGGATGAACTGACTACCTCCACTCATTTACTCTCAGCTCTCAAAATGTGTGGTAAAGTGGAAGATCTGGAAAATTAGGATTAATTATTAGAGAAGCATTATAAATGAGTCACAGGAATAAATCTAAAGTCAAGGAGAAATACTACTAGAAATAGCTACTATTCCCTTTCCCCTCCTCCATGCCCTATGACATGAGTAGAAAAGAGAAACGAAATGAGTCAGCAAAAAAATCCCACAAGATTAAATGTACCATGGGAGGCAGATGATAGAAAAGGACTAGAAAGATGTGATCTCCAATCAACAATGAGTAACACAAAACCAACTAAAGTCCTATCATGTGATCTTCAGTGAGGAAGCCAAACAAAGCTGTTGCTGTTATTTGTTCCTTCTGTTACTTCCTATCCAGCACTGGTACACAGCTTCTTTCCTGCAGTACCTGCCTCAACACCAGTTCATACTTACACATAACTTCTCATACCAGCCTTGGAATCCAGCTCCAAGACAACCCAATGAGGGTAAGACCTCCTCAAACATCAGTGGAGTGATGAATTGCTAAATAAAATCCCGAAGGTGCGAGAGATCAGCACATCTTGCAGGACAGTAATTTTATGCCACTAATGCCAATCAGGACATTTCCCACTGAATTCAGAGAGCAATGAAGCAAATCCTATCAAAATGAGATTTGTGAATGCACTTTTTATAGAATGGTTCGTCCCATATCAAGGAGAAGCTACATCTTTGGCAGACTTACAGTAATGAAATTTTTCCATGACCTTTTACTCTGTCTCTTTACATTACAAATAAATGTTAACATCCTACTAGTTTGGATGAGTCTGGCCTTCCCAGGCAATATTCTTGTAATATATTTGAAGTTTCTAAGATGACACAAGCTGGGTGGTTTTATTTGTTCAGAAGTAGTCTATTTTCCAAATAATTATTCACTCTGATTCATCAGCCTACCAATGAGATAAGCATATACTGCCTGTAGCTGTTTATTTAGCTTTATTACAGGTAAAAAGGACAACAATCAGCAATAAGTAAGCAAATATTTGCTGAGACTCTTATGGCTGCTGCATAAGAGTTCATGATCACAACCATGCAGACATATAAACTTTAAACACATAAAGGCATGGCAATGGAGATTATATATTAATAGAACTAAATTACTCGTGAGGCTGTTAATTTCATTCAGAATATACTAGGAAAGTTCTAAGCACATCTTCCATACATTTTTTAAAAATACCAAGGAATTATTTTCTAAGAAAGATTTTCACCAGAATTTTTAATTTTCTTTAAATTTTTCTGTGAAGAACTTGTGGAAGAATAGTTTGACACATATTTGTGAGATAGAAACTGCATGTCAACAGTAGTAGATTTAGAGCTAGTTTAGCTACTGGGTAATGGATTTAACTACTGGCTAAAAGATTTTGCTACATTTTTGTCCTAGTTTCAGTCAAAAGGAACCTTAAATTTTTGTCAAAACTCTCTGACATAATAAATCACTATTATAAAAGGCTGTTTGTGTAAAATACATTTCTTTAGTAGATTTTCCCCCTTTCCCCCCCCAATTACAACTCTTAATATTATAGAGACAAAATTCTTTATTCAGAATAAAAATTTCATGCTTCCACCTGCTTTAACATTGAAGAAGACTAATAATTTTATCTTTAAAGGCTTATTTGGAGACTTCAGTCATCAATACCTTTTATCTACGCATATATAAAAGGCCTTGTTGAATGACAAAACACTTTTAAAAAATTTGCACTATATAACTTCATCATTACACCAAATAGTTGCCAGTTTTTCTGCTACTTACCAATTATATCTACAAGAGTAGAGCAGTCTATTGTTCCTCACTGCCTTCAAGAAGGCTAGGAAAATATCTGTATGCTTTAGAGAGGAGGGCTTTGCCTAGATCAGCTGTGCTGCTGCTGCCACCATCCTCTGGAATTACTGTAGCATGGATAACACAGTTCAATAGCCCTAGATCAAAAGCATTCATATTGTTCAGATTATTTTGTTCCGCTCCACATGATTTAATGCATGAAGGATAACATAGAGGCCTTGGGGAACTTTTCTATCTCCTTGGTGCTTGTGTGATACTTGCTGTAATGGCAATGGGAGTTACATGTGGGCACCCAGAGAAGAACACACTATGGTTTTTAATATGATAAACAAGGAGCAACCTAGAAATAACTCTGTTTTTACTTCAGTGCAATTCTGAAGTGTATATTTGAAGCACATACACAACAGGTTTTTAAACCAGTTATTACTCATTGAGAATTGTGGCTGTGAAATTCTCTACCCCTAAAAAAATTAGGCAGTTTGAAATCTGATTTGACAGACTTGTTTTATGAACGTTAAGTTTACTAATCATTTATTATTTATTAGTTTAGAGATTTGTACCATGGTAAGCATACCTAGCTATGATATATAAATTATTGACTGTTTAAAAACACATACATATGAGATAGACTATATATATAGACAGACTACATATATATACACATATATATATATAATGCGCATAGCTGTATTTACATACATGTGTATCTCGGGAGCTACACGGGGGAAAGGACAATTTTATACATGAAGGCTTTGTGCTACTTTGAAGAAAACATACTGTCAAACCACATATATGGGAAAATTCTTTGAAGAATGGTTTCAAAATGGGTGATACCACTGAATGATATTATGTCCATGCATGCATGCATACTAAAGACAGATCACACCAAATATTGTCTGAATTGCTTTGAATGATGAACTCTTTTCCCTAGAATGCTGGAAACTGTATTTTTATTATTCCAGCATCCCTGTTTTTCAGGCATACTGAACTTTCCTAATTATGCTCTTCCAACTTGAAGTGATTATGCTGT
>PYHW01010552.1:3962385-3978523 GCA_013186435.1 Turdus rufiventris
GGGACATTCACGTGAGAGGCAGCAAGGGGGTGTCAGAATCCAATAAAGATCCACCTCAGGGAGGTACCTGGGCATTCCCACCTGGCCTAAACATACATTAATCCATTGGATTCTATGCTTTTCAAGGGGATCTTCACCACCAAGAAGACCAGATGGAGAGAATCATCAGAATGCTGGTGGGATCCATGGAGTGGTGATATTTTCTTTTCTCTGTCTCTGTCACTCTCTTTCTGCCCTCCCCCACCTCTTTTCTCTTTTTTTCTCTCTCCCCCTCTCTCTTTCTCTCTCTCTCTCACATTTACACTTAAATAAAATCCTTACTGTTGAATTTGGCATATGGTCTCATTTGTACCTTTATCTGGGCAGAGGCATTTCTCATAATTTTAAGAACTGGACCATAACATCAATCTATGTATCTAGTATGATAATTCACATAACTGTTCGCTGATCAGGAAAGTCACATATAACAAAAGAAGGAATCACAAACACATTGAAAAAAAGAAACTGTATATTTGCTCTATAATCATTATCAGAAGGCACTATTAAGAGGCAATAAAAATTAACCCAGTTTTAATAAGGAATTTTTAGGTACCTTTTTTTTAAAGAAGCGAAAGATAGCAACAGAATTACCCATAAATACATTTATGCACATTCAACAGAAAACTTCAAGGCCATACATCTTGCAAATTTTGTAACTACAACTGAAAAGCAGAAGATTGGTTATAGGACATAATTAAAATCAAATATTCTAATCAAGCAATATGTTGCCAAGCACAGAAACATCTGGTGGGTCACAACTGCAAGTATAAAATAATAATTCTGTCAAATTTAATCTCTATACTTTATCTTGAAACAGAGAAAATGAAAGGAAGACTTGGACATAGTTCTGCCACCAATGTTTGACACCTCTCTTTCCAAGGATATCTCCCCATGCAGACTTGACAGAGTGAATACCTGGGGTGGGATCTCTCAGCCATGCCAGGGCCTTGCTCCCAGCATGGATTCAGATGCCCTTCTGGCAGCTTAGTTATGCCAGGGAGAAAGAGGACAAAATGTCCTTTATATGCTGTGGCATCATTAAAAACTCAAGCTGTGTCTTCAAATTGGCCACAAGTGCACACACATTGGCAGACCTGCCCAGGTCCCACCATGGGTATGGTCAGGTATATAGTTATTCACAAATTTGAAGGCAGCAGCCTAGGTCCCCACTAGTGAAGGGATACCTTACAGTCCTGCTGTAGCCACTAAACTTGTACGGACAGCTGGTAGCCAAGCATTTGGCTGGAACATGCTGCACAGCAAGCCAAGGGAGCAGCTGACAGAAATGAAACACACTGCACGAACACAGGTGCCATGACCAAAGTCTGCTCAATAGCTACCAAAGTTAAAAAATCTCCACAAAAGCACAATCCATCAATTCACTATTTCTTCAGTTTTATTTACTTAAGGTCTTTTACAGATGGCGATAGATAAAAACATATTGCTCGGTAATATTTATATGACTAATGTATTTAAATGTAAAAATTTATATAAATGACCAGTAGAAGAGATCAATAGTTATTACTTTTACCATGTAACACATGATAAAGGTAGACTATTTTCCAAGAGAAGAAAAAGCACACAAAACTAAGATGGCAAGTAGAAACTTCACAGTGAATTCCCGTAACTTCTTTTCGTAACTAGAGTTCTCAAATACTGCTAATAAAATTGCCGGTTATTCACGGTCTTATTACACAGTGGTTAACAGAGACTTGGGAAATGCAAACACTATGTGTAAATTGCCTTTAATAAAAGCAATTAGACAGTTGAATGAATATTGTCCATTACCACCTATGAGTACAGGGACATCTGGTGGACAATATTGTTACTTGATGCATTTTCACTAGACATTTTTCCTCCAAAACTCTACGGAGTATAAATTCAACCTGTTCAATGCCTACACTTAAGAAATACTGCAGACTTTTATGTTGCTGAGTGACATGTACACCTTACAACAAATTAATCTCAAATTAATATTTAGTTTAGCTAACTTTTTTATTGTCTTTGAGCAAACATCAGTTTAGCTTTGGTTACTCACAACTTGTAGCAAATATATATTTTTTGCAACAGTTTTGTTAAGACCAGGAAAATCTAATCTTGGACTTCAAAGCATATTTTTTTCATGAGTTTAAATAGGATTTTTCAGAAATCTATTATATTGTAATTTAATTCCACGTCTGTGCTTGGGTGTAAATGCTGCACAATAATCCCTAGAGCAACTGGAATCCAGAAGTCCATGCAACACTGCAAAAACAAAGCAGCCATATACCAAAAGCAGGATAGTTGTTTTATTCCAGCTTAACACAAGCAAATAAGAAAATAGATACACTCACAGTGAACCAAAGCAGTTACTTGTCATGAACAATATAAATAAAAATTAAAAAAAAAAAAAAAAAAAAAAAACCACCAAAAACAAAAATCTCAACTACAAAAGCACAAAAAAAACACCAACCAACAAGAAAACCAAAACAGCACCAAACCAATAAAACTAATTAAAATCAGAGTTGAGATCACCTTCCATATTGTCTTAGTATAGGATGAGAAAATGAACATTACAGTTCAAGAAAATCTTCAATATCCACAGCATTGTCATAGATCTGGTAACAGAACAGCTCTGGGCAAAAGGATCATTCATGGTAAAGAGGAAGACTATCAAGGGAACTGTATTTATTTAGGATAAATTTAGGAGGAAATGCGTTGAAAGGGTGGTTTTTTAATGAAGGCTACATTTTAGTAGAATTAATTTAAATAATTTTTAATAGTTTTTTTACATGCATTACTGGGAGAAGAGAATTTTATGGGCTACAAAATATGTAAAAATGGAAAGGAAAATGAAAACAGCAAAGTGATTTGAGAATACAAGACTAAAGGAAGGACCAAAAGACAAAGGTGATAAGACATAAGCAGAAGATGATTGAAAAGCAAATGTGAGCCAAGGCCCTGGTAATAGCCTGAGGAAAGAGGCCACACTTATGGAAGGTAAAAGAGTAGACCATGACAAGAATGAGAATGTGTGAGAAAAAGGGATGAGTTCTCAGGCAGAAGTGTGCAGGAGACCAATAAAGAGCCAATGGCTACATGACCAAAGAAGATGTGCTATTTAAAGCATTTTTCCAAGTTTGAATATATTATGAAAGATTTTGGATAAGATTAGATATTTGCCCTTTCATAGCCTGAAACCCAAACACAGGTTAAAAAAAAAAAAGACAATGGAAATGTCAAAAAGACAATAAAGGCTGAGAAAAGGATATGACTTGCACACAGCAGTGAGAGAGAGTAGATGAAGGAATAGAAACACTGGGGACTAGTTGAATCGATGGTGACACAAATGTTTTAAGTAAGCACTACAGATAGTCTGGGGAGAAGAACTCCAACAAACTTATTACAGGAATGAAAGAGAAGGGTAAAAAGGGGTGCATAGGAAGCACCAAATGGTTAGCTAAAACAGAAAAGAATGAAATAAAAAAGGATGTATGAAAAATGCAGCAATGTTCTGAATCATTGCTTTTGAATACGTTACATGCCTGATTAACTGGAGAAAAATATAAGTTTTATGCTGGGTAGCACAAAGCAGTTTCAAGCAGTTAGGACTCTTATTCTCTTAAGTTTCACATCAATTCATATCAGTAGTACTAAGTTGTAAGTCCCAGCAGAAAATATCATTTAGGAAAGAGTGAACAATGCAGAAGCAATGTAATGCAGAAGTAATGTAATGCAAGTTTGGCTGAAATTATTGTCTAGTTGACAGTCATTTTAACTAAACAACTCCTGAATATACATTCAGTTTTTAAAAGACAGAGAATAACAGAGTGTACAAATTTCAAAACAGTAAAGTTTTATTCATTTATTTCTGTTTATGTAATTTGTCTGGTGTTGCCTCTAAAAAACAACTTCTGCCTTCCCACTTCACCAGAGAAAGCACATAGACTGCAAATGGTCTTGCCTCCCTGTACAAAAAAGTGTCTGAATTTTTACTTTATAATGTTTCCTTTTTTTTTTTTTTTTCTCTAGCAAGGGTGCAGAAACTCCTTACTATCTACACCTTGCATGAGCAATTCAGTATAAATTTATCAGAATAATCTGTGTTGAGACTTGTGCTGATATGCTGCCTCCTGAATTTGTACAGACTATTAGCAAAAGAACAGCTAAGAATAGCTTCCTTCTCCTGTTCGTGTCCCCAGAATTTCTTGTCAGATTTTTAGTTTTACACTGTTGAGAAATAATATACTGCTGATAATCTCACTAAGAGACAATATACTGAAGACCTTAAGAAGATTGATTTACTTCAGAATAAGCAACAGATATGTAGTAGAACTTTATATTGCATGTGGGAGACCCCAGCTCAGGTCCTTGATCTGTATATGCTTCAGGATGAAGTTATTGCTTTGTCCTCATATGTCACATGATAAATTGAATGACTAGACTTCCAGACAAACATTTTTCCAAAACCACTACAGATTCCACTCAGTTAAAATAATTATAAAAAAAAAAAAAAACCTAATCTGGAAATAAAAGACAACAAATAACCTGACTTGGATGATTTAACCAATTTCCCCTGTGACTCTCAGCTCCTACCAGGATGTGACAAAAGAGGTGTTGGAACTTGAGTGCCCATTGCAGCCTTGAGCTTTGAGACTTTTGTGATATCTGACTTTCATTTCCTCCTTACCTCCCAGTTGAAGGGTTTAAATAGTTTCGTTTTATCCCAGTGAGGTTTTTTTTATACATCAAAATTCTCTAAAAAGTGAATTAATTTTCAACCTCGGCCTTGAGTTTTTTGACTCAGAAGACTTCATTCATTTCAGTGGTTCTTGATCAGCAGCTCATACAGCTCAATTGCTACAAGGAATGTGTGATCCACTCCATTACTAATGAGCTGTTAGAGAGCTATATCACAGTTTATGTGATATGAAAGTGAAGGTGTTTTTGTATTGCATCACATTTTGAAAGAAATCCACAAAGAAAAGGGCAAGAAAAAGAAAGCCAATGGTAGAAGAAGAGCCAGTCAGCCTCCAGGCAGAATAAGATTCAGGAAAGCAAAGATGTAGTGTCTATGTTAAAGTAGACAAGCCAAGAAAATAAATTGCTATGTGTTGGAGCCAAATATTGTAGTAAATTCCTTTCTATTACAACTGCAGAAACTACAATAATAGTAACATGGCCAAAAGAGCAAAGATCAATTGAAGACCATTGGAACATTATGACAAAGAATAGTTAGCAGCATTTGCCAAACTTTGCTTGACAAAGGCTAGGATCATGGGGACTGGCAACACATAAGACATTAATGAGGCCAAATTCTGATTGAATGATCCTTTAAAGCATCAGATATGTCTATTTGAAGCATTTAATTTCTTCAGTGATTTATCAGAAAATATGAATATGCAGCATGCCAAAACCACCGGATTTTTTGTTTAAAATCTCTTACCTTTAATGAAAATAATTTATAGGGCTGTGCTCGTAACAGAAGACTGGACAACCAGCAGCCCATGAGTCAAATAGGGCACACAAGAAAATTCTGAATAGCCCCTGAAACATCCTTCTAAGCCTGTTTTACAACCCACTGAAAGATAATGGTAGAAAGCAAAAGTGAATTTGATGTGGACCAAGAGGAAGCATTGAGAAACTTTAAACAAAATTGGCTGGCTAGCCAAACAAACTGGTAGCATTTCAGAAGAAGAAAGATCAATTACATGAGAAAAAGAGAAAGAGCTTGATTGTGGCAATGACAGTTGGGAACATTCAAGTCTGGCCTAGAAATACACTCCCTGGCCTGGAAACACAGTCAGTGTTCAAGTTGTCCCTGGTCATCAGTTTAAAGGCACATGAATACAGAGACACCAAAGCTGCTCTTAGGCATTAGTAGCTCAGCATCAGAGGGATACAATTACTCAGATTGATATTGATGCTCCCCAAGCTCTGCAATACATTCCCCAGCACTGGAACTCTAAGGGATTTTTTTGTTAGAGTTTGCCAGCTACACCTTAGATAGCAAGCCCTGAAAGATGTGAGCCAACTCTGTGCTCAGTACATCTGTTTCATGTGCCTCACGCTCTACACCCACCTGACAAGAGGTTGTAGCCAGGTGGGGTCTCCTCTCCCAGGCATCCAGCAGCAGGACAAGAAGACACAGTCTTAAGCTGCACTAGGGCAAGTTTAGGCTAGACATTAGGAAAAAGTTCTTCAGAGAAAGGGTGAGTGGGCATTGGAATGTGCTGTCCAGGGAGGCAGTGGGCTCACTGTCCCTAGAGGTGTTTAAGGAAAGACTGGATGTGGCACTCAGTGCCATGGTCTGGTTGACAAAGTGGTGTTATGTCATAGGTTGGACTTGATGACCTCAGAGGTCTTTTCCCATGTAGTTAAGTCTGTGATGATCTTAATATGTTCTATCATAGTTTTACATTATATTGCAAGAGGTTTTTTTACATTATCCACAACATTCTTTAGTCCCTTATTTTGAATAATGAAAAACTGAATATAAAAACATCCTACTTTTAACACCTGAGCAGAAATAAATGCAGCACTTGAAAATAAATTGCCTATCTCTACTTTTCCTTAGCATATTCATAACCACAACAAAGATGTACTATTCAAACTAAATAAGACTATTGTCAGACTGAATCTTGTATATTTTTAGAACCAATAGTGTAAATCCATTTTTTGGTTAAAATTTTTCCTTGAGCATTTTATTAAAACAACCCTGATCATTTTGCCATAGGCATACTTCTTTGGCAGAATAGGCTTATAGCTTAAGTCTCACATTAATTCCAGCACTTATAAAATGCTGTCATTTTATAAGAGCAATGCAAAACATTTATTTTGGTCATCTTAGTAATGAAATTTGATCACTATTAAAGATTATAAAATGAGAGTTTAAATTATTATGTTTAAATACAAGAAAAGTGAAAAAAAAAAACGTAAAAAGGTATTTTCTTTAGTATTCCCTTGTTCTTACTGACATGAAGGACTGGGCATAGAATGAACTGCCTAAAAAAGCTCCTCAGATTCTCTACCTTTGAAAGAGGAAATAGGCTCACAGACAGTTACTGTAAGGAATACATCACCTTGCTTTTGTAACTGTACCATACAGCCATTTGAAGCATTTGGAATTGTCTGGGCAATTCAACAGTTAATTCTATAAACACAGTAGTATTCCATCATGCTTGCTGAGCAAGTTAAAGTAGAACACAACTTTCATTGACCAGAGGAAGACACTAATTAAAATAGAAAAAAACCCAAATATGACTAAAGTAGCACTGTTCTGCAAGTATTTTTAATGGATCAGGCCCTCTGCCTTCTAAAATTAATTAATGCTTTAATGAAAGTTGTCTGTTATCTGACTAGCAAATCTAGTTTTTCTAACATCCAGCTACCCTGGATTTCAATTAAGACTCAGAGAGCCTAGAACTGCTGAAGAGGACATCATAAATGATTTATGAATGTCCTACTTTTGTGTATGGTACATTAATTATTCGGCTTAATGCATCCATATGGTTTTCTAATTCATTCATTAGCAAAAGCCCCACATTACTGTTATTTCATTAAACTTTATATCCATTTTCAGGCAGATTCTTACAGAGTATATTTTAAAATTAAAGCCACAATCAGATTTTCTTATTTAGTCTATGGATTTCAAATCACATATTTATCTGTTCAATTATTGCCCTATTATCTATTTCTAGAGAAGTTAGTTGCTGTTGTTTTGTCTTGGGTTTTTAAATTATTATTAATATATTGATCAGCATTCTAGAGATTTCTTGCTATGTCATTATTTGTGTGGTCTTTTACACATGCAGTTTATCTTTCCCTCTTTGCCCAACTCCAGTAATTTGTGCCTAACTACAAATGCGTACAGTATGCCAGAGGGGTGTTCCTACAGCTATTAGCCACCTTCCCTTCTCCCACCACAGCCCTCCTGTAACAGGGATTCTACCGGGGTCAGTCTAGATACCCTTAAAATTAAGCATATGTCAGAGTAGCCAAGGGACAGAGGGTAGAGCTCTCTAACTAACGTAGCTACAGTTCAAACAGAAAACAGGGGAAGAAAGGGTGTAATTTTCAAGTTAATTTCTATTGCCTATACACATTTTTATTGTAGCTAATTAGGCAGAGCCATGGAACTTTGTAACACCATTTCAGAGAAAGTCTGTGAGAAATGTTTTGGGGACACTGCTTATTTTTCATCATCATCTTAAAACAAGGAATATCATTTCTACACAGTTTCAGCTTTACTTTGGCTAAAGAATACAAAGGCTCTGTGAGTGCAGTATTTAAGGTCACTCTTCCACTCACTAAACATTTATGTTTTAATTGCCTGACAGCTCAGAAGACTGCACCACTTTAAGACTATGTGTTACAGTACCTGAAAATAAACTGTTATAACAAGAAACTACTTTTCTAGGTGAAATTGAAATATCATATACATTTGTAAAGAGTAGCCTCCAGAGCTGTGTTCTTAATTAGACAACATACCATGTGCTGCACAAAGAAAGCTTATCAGCAACAATTTGGCTAAACAAGGCAGAAAGCTGTAAGCATTGCCAGAACACCACAGGACCATAAAAGATGTGATCCTTACTTCCCTGAGTGAGTTTCCAAAAAGAAAACAAGATTACTGGTATGATTAGTACCAGCAAAAGATAACCTCTTATTCTGAAAGTACCAACAGAAAAATGGGCAAAAATACGAAATTCAATTCAATCGGTGACATTGCATAGATTTAGTTTAGCATATTTTAAATGTAAAAAATTTCATTTACACTGTCATTGATTTCTATGCTACAGTTTATTAACAATGACTTTTCCAAAGGAGAACATATGATCGCAGCCAAATTTGTACAAAACAGACATTCCACTATTTTTGTCCAACAGCTAAAAATGTTCAAAATGTAAATCCATTACAATTCATATTTAAATAAGTATTGATGTAACATATGCAGTCAACCACCTTTGTACACTATTAAACACCATTATTTTGGCAATCTTGATATATACCCCCAACATTCCTCATGATGCATCTATCCTATACTTAATTCAAAGCTCTGTATCCACTATAAGTATTTTCCAACAGTTTACTGTGGTGCAGAGACAAGTAAGAATTAGCTCCATTACAAATTGTCAATCATGGCTGATCTTCAAAGGAAGGAGGACAGTGAAACACCACTTAAATGCTTTCAGCAACAAGAAAAAAAAGACAGACAAAGAATTTATACCTCTCTGCTTACTTCTCATGGACCCTTTCCATGAACCAGTTCGATATTGAGATGACCGAAAAAAACTCATTCATATGAGTGGTATGCTATCACATTTGAACCCCAGTATCATCTGAACCTGTGCATTTAATTTCAGAATCCAATATTTATTCTTTGCAAAAGAGATGCCAAAGTGCAGTAATGCTAGACCTAGGAAGCATTTTAAAAAGTAAGTTATTTGTTGAGAACTGTGCTGTGAAAGATGATAATCTTCTGCTCCAAAACATAGTTTGGCTGATTAAAATATTGTTTAGCTTATTCAAAAATTTAAAACTGTGTTTTAAAATGTCACATATTAATGCCATGATGATAGAAAAATAATGGGTTTTTTAATTTTTCAAAAGCAGTTTTTAGTAGGCTTAATATTTAAGGGGTTACACACAGGGGCACATTACGAACCATCTATTAAGGAGATTTACAGAAGCTGTCACTTTTCTTAACAACAAAGTCAGAAGTGAAGAACCAGAAGGATTATTCCAGAGGCTGAACTGCCAGATCCAACAAAACATTGACTGATAAGGAAACACATGCTGTCTTGCTGTCTTTTATCTGAGTGCCCTTTATCTGCCTTTTAAATATTACTGTAGGGGACTTGGGTTTTCACAAACATAGTTCTCTGAGGGTGCTAAAAGAATTTTTAAGAAGTGCTTCTGGATTCCTTATTCCTGAACATTATCAACATAATGCATAGATTTATTGTGGGAAGCAGTCACTGATTTTCTATTAGTGAGTCTCATGATCCCAATATAGCCATTTAGCTTATTTATGATTTTGAACATAAAGCATGTGTGATTCTAGTGATGGCACCTGTAACTCTGTATGCCAGGAAAGTTTCTCTTTCCTCAGACAATTTAGGCAGTAATAGGTTTCCACTCACTTGTAAGAGGAAAAGAGAACATTGATAGAGGTAGAGTAACCTCCTTGTCTGAAATACAAGCCTGTCTGCACTGTTCTAGGTAATGAAGTCAGTGCAATTCCAACCAGCGTGGAGTTCTCGGAACCCAAACGCTGAAGCACCCAAAGTGCGTTTTGGACAATGTTATAAAAAAGCCAAAGACTTTCCACTATTGTCTAAATCTCTACGTCTTTTCTTCGGGAATTCAGTACAGCATGGCAGAGAAATAGTATAGAAGCCTTTTCCAATCAAAAGAATAAATGGGGCCATGTAAGAAACAAGGAGAGGGGGGTCTCAGGGGGCTTTGTAGTTTGTTTGGGTGGGGGGAGGGGTGGTTCCCTCTTTTGGAGACCAAATGAAAATACATACAAGACATCTGTGCTGGATCAGCCCAAAAACAACACTACTCTTAATTTTCAGTTAACTGAAACAATGTAATTTGGATCAAACAAATAATTTCATCTGCAACTACGAGAAAAGTCGTGCTCTCTACCCCTTAGCTCAGCAACTAGATAATGCAAAATGAGAAAATGCTCAAATTCAGTTTTCTGCTCTACCTCCTTAGGAGTGAGAGCTTGAGCCAGGTCTCCCACATTTGAAAATACAGCTTAAGCATCAGTGAAGGTCTTTGATTTGGCTGCAACCGTATCTGAATTTAATTTCATGGAAATGCTTTAAAAATTTTTTAAATTATCAATTAATAACGGTTTTTCCTAGAGGACAAAACTCTCATATTTGAAGAATGGAAGAACACAAGCAGATTCTGTTCTGTTACACACAAGTATTTAATTTATAACTGGGATTGGCCAGTAACATGAATACACAGTTGAAAGAAATATGGAACAGCTGACACCTCCATTAGAGATAAACTGCATAAGGCTAACCGTCAATGAAATTTAGGCTTTAGCTTAAAAACATGCAACATGCCTGCTCCTGAAATCCTGTTTTCATTTAAATGGTGCAGCTTATGGAGAAAATTTGATGAACTTCAAGAAACAGCTTCCCTTCACTAAAAATGCAGGAAAAGGAATGCTGCGACTGAAGAGGATATGGACAATTTGTGAAAGATGTGACCAGCTTTTGTGAAGTGTAACATCCCACTGAGTGTTACAAAAGCATCCCCAAAGTTGCCAGCAGTGAGATAATCAATCAAAGCACTAGGTCGCTGAATATCCCACTAACATTCTTTTAACATTTTGCAAATCAGATGACAAAAAGGAGCCTTAAGGAGTTTTAGTGCATGTTACAACCTAATGCAATCATTCCTGTTTTCCGCAAAGGCTGACAGCGAACACAATACCATGCTAATGGTTCAGTATGCAATTATCTCTGCTGAAGTGCACAGAAGGAAACAGAAAGCAAATGAGGCCAACTAATGCAGACTCTCTAGATTTCTTTGTGCAAACAAAATCCAGAATGACAGAGCTGCAGGCTACTAGGTCTATTTGCAGGGCTTGCTGCAGATATGTTATGTCGTGTATAATAACTTAAGGAGTAATGGAGAGCATCAATCTCTTAGTAGAAGATGGACTTGTGTCTAGAAGCCAAATACTGTGAAGACCTGATATTTGGGGTCACAGTGTAAAGTGTAAAAAGACACAACAGTGATTAGAACAATCACACTAAGTGTATTGACTGATACTGCCCACTCTTAAGTGTGATTAACATTTAGAGCTTGTTAACAATTCAGCACTGTAATTATAATAAGATACTAAAACTTCACTAACAGTACGGCACTTTTTCTCTGCTGCTCCAACCACTGCATCACAAATGCATGACCTGGAAATGGAGATGGATATTGTTGATACCTTACTAGATTCTAAAGAAAATAAAAGCTCCTTTGAGAAGTCACTGCAGCGACATGATTTTTTATTTATGCCTCCTTGGCCTGGGCTAGTGCCAACCACTTTCTTAGACTGGCAATAACAGATGTTCAGTGACAAAACATGACATCTGACTTTTTGTTATATTTCATAGATAGATAGCTTGGCTGTTTGCCTCAGCACTGTTTGACCTGCCATTTATGGACTACTTGTTCTCCTCATTTATGTTTTTTTGCCTTATTTTCAACCCATTGTTTTAGCTTAATATACTTTCAAAAGTATTTTGACCATCTCTTCACAAGGTCTACAGAGGGAGTGAGCTTAGGGTACTCCTACCAGCCAGGACGAGTAGAAGAGCTCTCTGAATTCCAGCCCCAAACTGTGTAGGATCTTCCCACACATCAGGAGGTAAATAGTTTCTTGGAGTCAAAATTTGACAGACTTGAGGCTGAGACCCCAGAGTCAGGCACGGTATTCAAAAAGCAGGTCCTTAGTTGCTTCTCTTATTGCAATATAGCATAATTACACTCAGAAATAGACAGAACTACATATATATACACCTACATATATCCCAGCAAAAATTAGGGCATTACTGTACATTGTGTAATGGGATGATAAACTTTCCCTTTTAAATAAATTTCAAACATATCATGCAACACATGATGCAAAGCAGACAGTGCATGAGCATCAAATCACTTGCTTCAAAAACTGTACCTCTTCTTTTATAAGAACATCCTCTTCCCTTCTCTAGGTCCCAAAGAAAATTACTTTTATTCTGTGGTCTCCTAAAGGTAATCCTAAATTCCTGTCTAATGGATCATGCTTAGATATCAACATTTCTCACAGACTTCTATCTTTATTTATCAGATTGAGACCATAATATTTCAAGATACCTTTACTGATTGTTCAGCATGGCCTTACTGGGCCACTTAACTGGGTGGATGTTGAGCCATCAGAGGCTGACACAGTATTTGAGAGATAGAAAAGTTCCTAACAAATAGAACTGAAGAAAAGGACTTCATCTTATGTCAAGGTATGGTATCCAGTATCAGGAAAAAGAATAAGAGATTCCGGAAAAACAGTCAAGTGGACAGCTGGGGAAAAAGTGAAAAAGGCTATAAGTGAAAAAACATTATCAGAACATCTTCTTGTCCGGGGATTCTCAGAAGGTCATTTACCCTCTGGCATGCAGAAAGATCACACACAGCTTGGTGCTGTGACTCAGAGCGCTCTCTCTATTCTACTCCTCTCATTCAATACAATTCAGTGACTTAGCCTTGAAAAAGAAGGCATCTTGTATTACCAGATTGCCAGTGAGAAGAAACATACATTTTTCATTTAAAGAAAAATAAAAAATAAATTCCACAAACAATGCTCTGTGTTCATGAAAGGAAATCTACATCAAATGTCTTCACAAGAGAAGTAGCCACAGGAAAACATTTTTTGGACTGAAAATAATTGTATGCATTGGATGCCCCCACCTTTTTATCAGAATCTTTCCATCGAGTTCTTCCTATGGCCTCCCAACAAAACCAGTCAGTGGAGAGAATTGCAATGCTCAGAAGAAAGGGTGTATAGTAGTCTTGTTCCCATTGTTTTGCTGGTCTTTTCAAGAAGAAGCAAGTGGATGTCCTGTATGCTCTTAGAGGAACTTGGAGACAACATTTCACGTGGATGCCATGGCTTCATAAGGAGTACAAAGATTTAGAAAAATAGACATTTCTGGCAGAAAAGATGTGTGGGAAGATGAAATAAAGTTTTGGAACAAATAATATACATAAATTCTGGGTTTTGACGCTGGTAATTAAACCTCACACATCAGGATATGGGGAATCAAAGGAGAAATAAACTTTTACATCTGACAAAGCTATGTCAGTAAGTGAAAAAAAGATGCTTTTTTTCTGAGTATGTAGTATGAGGAAAGTTATATAAGTGAATATAGCAGTACTTGTGGGATGAATCTGACATAAGTGTAAAAACAGTTCTTCTGTGGTTTCACAGCCACATCATTTTCAGCTACCCAAACCCAACCAGAAGAAGCTCACCTACTTGAACTGTGTCTTGATTTGGAAAGGACTTCCACATTATTTCAACATAAAATGTGTTGCTTAAGCTGGGATCAGCTCCAGATTAACATGTCACTAAATGTGACATGTCTGCATGTGTGTATGAGTATATCTAAACAGGTAGTCAGTGTGCAGTTGGTGCCTAAGCACCCATTATCATCAAAAAAATCTTGTCACTACAGCCATTTGGAATGAGGGAACTCACCCTGAAGCAGATATCAAGGTTGTATTATACTAGTAGATTAAATGCATCTGGTACTGTTCTCTGGTTGTGAGAAAACTGATGTGAAAATGGTCTATGTCAGTACTAATCTCCAAATCAGGATGATCACATCTAGTCTGCCTACTGGATATGGTCTCTGACCTATATTAACTCCCTCATAATCTAGACAGTGTTTAGAAACATGCTAAATATCTTAATAGATTACCAGCTTGAATACCTGGTTCCCACATTAATATCTACTTATAGACACATATGTTGTTATGCTTTATTTTTTGATTTGAGAAAATCCTCTCTCAAAGTACTGAAACACCTGAAGTTCTTCCTTGTGGTCTTCAGCATGCTTGAAAGTAAATAGTTCAAATATTGGAGACAAAACAGAAGTGATGATATGGGCAAGCTATAGCTCTGAGGCACACAGCCTTATACAGCCCTACACAAAATACCATGGAAAAGGCAAAGAGAAGCTCTATGTGGCTGTCTGTGAATTGTATGTCCCATTGACATCAGCTGAAAGAAACCAATTAAATCAGTTCAATGACACACGTGAATCAAACAAAAATTAAGAGATGACCTGAATTTTAGGCTACCGTACAGCACTGTGGCATTTCTAAGCAACAGAAAAAGAAACAGATTTCATGTTTATATAAGAAGGTGTATAGTAAGAGTGAGGTGTGAAAGTGAAAATTATGATATATTGAGCAAGTTTATTACCTTTGCATTTCTGAAACACTACACAGGATGCAAGTGAAAAAAGTATCTGAGTAGCTTGGTCCAGTCTTGGTACAATACATTTGTGTGCCTGAGAGAGGCTTTGAACAGACCAAACTACATTAGGTTACAAGGGATGATGCTTTAACATATGAGGTGGTAATTTAGACCTATCTGAGTTACAACCTTTACTACAAGTCTTTCTGCTTTTCTCTCAAGTTCAGCCCTAACTTTATATATGTTTGTATGTGTTTTGTTTTCTTAATAAGTATGTCAGACAATATTTTCTATCATAAGTGATTATCCACATTCTATTCCCACTTTCCATGTACTGTCTTGATCTTGGTGGTTCTTAAATTCAGTATTGGAAAGGCTTGGAATAAACACAAATAAATATTTTGAGAACTTGTTCACTTGCACTACTAATTCAATGGTTTCTGAGATGCAAAATAAAAGCTCACAAATAGAAAACTCAAGTATTTAAAAAAAATTATGCAACGCTCTATGTTATCCAAGCAATTCTCAGATGACTTGGTCTCACATCATCTACAGAGACAGCTAAACAGAACATATGGGTAAACACTAAGGCATTTATAGAACAGTCAAAACAGCTTCTAAGAGGTCTGAATTGTCCTCACTTCCTTCAATAAACAAGTTGAACTGAACACACACACACACATGAAAAAAACCAACAGGAGCTTAATTTCAGGTAATGTGATTGCCTTTAATTATATAAAACTCCCCCCCAGAAAATAAACACCTCCTCTTCCACGCTTAGGCAAACAATCACTACAGTATCACTACAACCACTACAATCTCTAGTTTCAGTAAAATTACTTAACATGTTCTTTATTGTTAGAGTCACAAAACCATCACATTTTGACAGAATACCTGCAGAATTCTTGGCTTCATAGCAGTCTGCTGTGCATTGGCAACATTTTCCTTGTCAGATGGTTTAGTCCTCAGTACAAAATGTAACCTTGTAATAGTTCTGCATGAGGCATCCATTCACCCTACCTTTCCACCTTGAACATTACAAAAATGGACCTTTAGTCACTGAAATTAGCGTGAATTCAGTTTCCTCTCATCTGCAGAGCCAACACAGCATTGAGAAAAAAAAAAAAAAAAAAAAAAAAA
>PYHW01010552.1:3978573-4007877 GCA_013186435.1 Turdus rufiventris
AACAAAAAGAGCCAGACAGGGCAAAACAACAAATATTGATGCTTGCACTATATATTAAAAACCAGAAAGCAGCAACAGGCTGTAAGTGCTAATTCAAAACAAAGAGGGAGCAATACACATGCAATTCAAAATGAACCAGATTCCCTTGGTAATTACTTTAATACTACAATCTACTTCAGGTGGCATTCAAGAGGGAGAAACAGAATGTTGAAGTATAGAAGCCTGGAAGGAGCAGGGCTGTGCTTGGATAATGGCAACCACCCTGTTGTGGGACAGCTGCCCTTTTAAAAAAGGCATCTCCAAAATTTCTGATGGTAGGATTAGTCCAATGCGCTGCCTGACTCACAGCACTTTGGCTTCTAACATATGCTTGCTTCCCCAAAGGCTTTTTCTGAAAGCATGACATAGAAACAAAGCAAAACCACTGTCCTTCAGCACATCCAGAGACAGCTGAAGAACCCCAGCAATAAACAGCTTTCATGTCATGATTAGCTCATGCTGTTGTATCTCCCCTTAAAGCACATATGGTTCTCAGCCAGAACAGAAGGCTTCAGAGCAGCAGCTCCATCCTAGAAATGCAGTAGCAAAGCCTCAGACCAAATCACTTAATGAGAACTTAATATAGTTTTAATGGACCTTTTTTTTTAATGTGAATTTATCTGCCAGTTGAAAATCTGCCTCATTTAACTTTTAATGCAGACACAGAGCCAGTCAGCTAAAATCAGGGTAGCCCCAGAACATTTTGCAAGATTCTTCCATTACTAGTTGAGGACCACAGGTCTCCAAAACTGTGCAAAACCCTACTAAAATAACAGCTCATAGGTAACAGTGTCGTTTAATGAAAAAAAAAGCAAGGCCATGCCAATTCTGAGTTCCTTGCACTGATAGAAGGGTTTCACCCTGAACGGAAGTGAAATAACGCTTGCACTGGAAAGCAGAGACCAGTACCTTCACTACAGAGTTGGCCCTGGTGGCTTAGGCTAGCTTTGAGGCTTAGATATATCCAGCTTGCTTGGCATCTCCTTCCCTTGATCAATATCATTCAGTATTTTTTCCACATAGCTGAATCTAGTCCACTAACAACACCAGCCATCTAAGCTCTGATAAGGAGGTCTTGTTCATATGGGATGCAGCTAGTCCAGAGCACAGCTTTTTGAGCCTAGTTCACTGACAGTACTTTTTAACTGCTAAAACTTTAATAATGGACAATTAAAATTATTACCTTATTTTTTTAAATCCTGATCATTCTTTTAACTGTCACTACTCTACTGCATTTGCTGTATTCATAAGGGCAGATCTCTAGAGTACCATACAGAGAACTCATATGGGATTCTGAAACACTTGGTGTGCTAACACGCTCTAGTGTTCTATGCTCTTTTTTCCTTGTTTGTAAAGGCCATTGTCCTTTAATCTCTCATCTTGCTTTGAAACAAGCAATTTACAGATTTCACTTTAATCTTTTTTAGTTCACTCTAATGACTGCACAAGCCGTTATAAGTGGCTCTTCTTCCCTCCAGGAATCAAGGAGAGCTGCCTATGCATGGGGGTGAGGAAAGCAGTGTCTGTGCAAAACACAAACCGACTGTACTGTGCACCCCACCAAGGACAGCTCTCTGGACAGCAGGCTGCTCCACTGGCATGAAAGTTGAGGATGCATCCAGTAAAAACCGTGCAAACATCAGTCAAGACAAGAGTATCAACTGCATTTGAGGCAAAAGTAAGGTCTTTACCTACAAAGAGGCTATATTCTGTTCTGGTTCATTAGATTGTTTGTTAATCAGAGTGTGATTGTATGAATGTAAATTCCACCAAAGTGAAGAAATTCAAGACAAGTGTTCATTATTTAGATTTAGTCAGCCAGGCTATCCAAAATTGCAATCCATCTTCATTTATCTACAGGCATATTTATTCACAAAAAAAAAAAAAAAAAAAAAAAAAGATCCAGAACCCAGAAAAAGTCACTTACCACAATAATCACATTCGTTGTAGGAATGGGAAGATTCTCCACTTCCAAATCTTGACCAGTCATAGCTAAGAGGTTGAGGGATGGGTCATAAACAGACCTGGGGAAGGCTGATTTAACAATTATTGCAGGGTGTAACTTGCTCATTTTGGTGTGGGAAGAAGAATGGAAATTTTGTTTGGAATCCTTATAGCTGTCTGTATCCAGACTTTTCTCCACATTATCCACATGGTGATAAATAAACACAGGTTTTCCACTCTTTCGCTGATGAACTGCCAAAAAGTGATCACTGTCTCCAGAAAAGCAGCCTGTAGAAAGAGAAAAGTAATATTAGAATTCCTCTCTTCACTATTCTATAGATGGCACTGAAAATTCAATGAGATCTTTGAGTTCTGATAAATTTGGAAATATATTTTTGGAATACAAGAATTCACTTAAAATCTTACAATGTGTTTTCTATAGCAATATAGTAACAGCACACTAACAGAGTCTGTTAAGTATGTGAATTCCTAAACTCATTTTCACAGGGCTTTAAAAATATTGTTTACATATATATATATTATTTATTATTTATGTTTTCAGTCATGGCTATATTAAAAAAATTATATACAAAAGCAGAACACATGCTGAGCCAATCTCAACTTCTACATTGACATCAACTTCAATTGGAAAACACATGTAGCCAACTTACTGACATATTTTATTACCTAGTAATATCAAAGATGAGAATAGCACTGATAATCTGTTACAAATGGGCACTTGTGGAGCAAAGGTCAAGAACCTGATCAAAAAATCAGATTTAAAAATGTGAGAAAATTCAGACCAGTCCATAATCCTAATTCTGCATTCCTTGTTCAGCTGCTTGTATCAGGAGACCTTTCAGCCCCTTATACCAACTCTTGTTATGACCTTCACTCAAGGATTGCCAGGCCAGCCAATGGAGCATCTGGCTCTCTGTGGGAGGAGATACAGCTGTGCAGGTTTGGGCATACTTTGCACACCTTGGTGCTGGGCACAAAAACCTCTCTTAGATTAGGGAACTGGAGACGGGAAATTCGAGCATTTCTAATGAAGAGTTAGAGAAAGCTGGGCTTGTTCAGCCTCCAGAAGAGATGGCTGAGAGGGGACCTCATCAGTACCTATCAGTATCTGAAGGCAGGGTGTCAAGAAGAGGTTTCCAGGGTCTTCTCGGCAGTGCCCAGCAATAGGACAAGAGGCAAGGGACAGAAACTGAAGTACAAGAAGTTCCACCTGAACATGAGGAAGAACTTCTTTATTGTGTGAGTTACTGAGCATTAGAACAGATTGCTAAGAGAGTCTCCCTCACTGGAGATACTCAAGAACAGTCTGGATGAAATCCTGTGCAATGTGCTGTTAGATTACCTTGCTTGAGCAGGGAGATTGGACCACTGGTCCTTTCCACCCATACCCATTCTGTGATTCTGTAATTACATGGGTTTAAATAATTATATATTTGTAAAAAATAAGTTCTCTTTGGAAAGACAAAGTATTTCCTGGCAATGCCTTTATAAGAGGAACTAAGACAAAATTTTTATTTGGTTTTCAGATTTTTTTGGTTTTTTTGTTTTTTTGATGGATGAAAAATAGTGAATCTTCAGTACCTTTATGCTGAACAGGATAGATGCAGTTCAGCTCCCAGTCTGGGAGGCAGCCTATCTGACCAGAAAAATAGGCAAGGATCAGCTGCCTCACAGATAAAAAGTAACTGAAGCTGCATCACCTTCTGAAATACATTAGAGGAAACCCAGAGTGGTAGAAAAGCGACTTTGTGTTATGAGAGAAGGGAGCCCAGAGAGCTCACTCTGATCAGCCTGGAATTTCCTCTTCAGATTCTGCTGGAGTTAAAAGCAGTGTTAAATTTGAGAGCTGAATTCTAGTTAAGAAATATAAAATCAATGTTATTTTAATTCTCATAATGAGCTACGAAGAGCAGCTTACCACCAGCAACATTTCAGTTCAGGGTGAACAAGAAATCATTTTGTTCTATTCAAACTGAATTTTTCCTCTGATTTTTTTTGCTTCTGTAAGCAAATCAAAATAATCAGTCATTTGCACAGCTCTACCCAGTGCCCTTAGGAGGTTTCAGTGTAGGTAATTACATTCTGTTGACCTAATTTCCTCATGAAATTTCAGTTAGGGAAATCAAGGACAATACCTTATCTGTGCTATAGTATTGCTTTGCATCATTGAGAAATGCATTCTCTGGAATAAGTGGGTCCCCATCAGTAGGAAGTGAAGCAATTTATAACATACATGAACAGAAAATCAATAGTAAAAAGACAGAACACAGATCCTCTATTATAAAGTAAAATGCTGAATCTAAGACAACTCTTTCAAATGGCTGAAACAAACGCAATCTCCTATGACCACTGAGGTCTCTCATTTTCAGCTCTTGTCAGGTTTTGCTTGGGAAAACGTCTGAAAGCAGAAGAAAAGAAAAAGAGAAACTCCAGAGTGTAGTCTTAGAGACAGCTGAATCTCAAAACTTGTTAAACTTGCTGGGCTTTCATTAAGCTTTGTGGGTGTTAGCTTCATTGACAAAAATCCTGAGGGCTGGTCTTAGCTAGCAATTTAGAAAGTGGTGTCAGTGGCAAAATAAAAATAAGGAAGCATCAGGACTTTTCATCCTCACCTACTTCTCACAGTCATCTCTTTGCTGGATTTATTTTCCTGTCTCCTTCACAGAAAACCAGTATTTTTAAACTGATCATAGGTAAGCCAAAGGAAAGTAACCACCAACACATTTGGTGTGTCTTCATTGCCTCCTTCATTCCTACTCCTTTGTTTTTGAGGGAATCAAACCAACTGTGATTCTCCTTGAATTTTTCTATCGCATTTTCTACCCACTTCAATATTCCAACTTTCCCTCTTATTACATTATTTTCACTGAATGAAGCAGAAAAAATTATAATTAACTACCAGCCCAAATCCTTCCCTGAATATTTTTGCTATAAAAATAGTTAAAGGAGCTACCCAAAAAGCTCACTTGTCCTTGAGCCTCAGTACTTTTTAACAGAAGAATCACATTTGCTTCTAAAGCCCAGATTTCCATCCATTAGAATGCTAAATATCACATCAGTAACATCATTCCCTGCATCCATACAAGGTCCATTGTAGAAGATTTTAAAGTATATTGTTTAACCAGAAGTAACGAGAAATTAAAAGTCTAATTACATAACATTACACTTTATACTCTCACAAAACTTTTTCATCAACTAAACATTAAGATGTTCAGATGTGTTGTAAGAAAATTACTACACTGAATTTGGTTATCTGAGAAGTCCACATAGCCCCAGTATCTTAAGTAGGTTACAAGTGCCCATAATTCCCCATGTGAAAAACTTCACTAAACTTAGAAGACTGTGTGTAAGGCCCTAACCACTACCAGACTTTGGTTCCCAGACTGCCATGGATGCCTCAGATGACCCTCACAAATGGGCTACCCTTGATATTACAGGGGAAGCTAAACTTCCTCTCAAGCTGATGAAGTGATAATATACTCCTTCTTAGTTACCAAGCAGACACTTGGAGAATTAAGTAATTAGAAATACCAGTCCTTCTGCTACATAACACTGTTAAATATATCCACTCTACAACCCTAAAGGGAGAGAAGACTGGGATTCCTATATCAAACTCTGTACTTCCACAAAAAAAGGCTATCCATTTCTGTGGCCACCAGGGAAACTGTCAGAAGCTGTGAAGAACTGATTGTGGTGCCTTTTAAGATTCAGATATCCCAACATACCCAAAATTTCAGTAAATGTGGTTTAGGAAAAGGTTCAAAAAATGTAATTCCTAGAGGTTTCTCTTCCATATGCTTAGCAAAGTTTATACAAAATTATGTTCTGATATTCTCTTCACACTACACTGTTTGAACTCTACTTCAGGATGTAGAGTTATTTATGACTCACTTGAAATATTCACCCAGTGCTGCTATTATCCATTAACCATAATAATTTTATTCCTTCTCCTAAAATTGTCTCCCCTCAAGTATATTTACAAAGAATTATAGTTTGTTCTGCCTCAGTACTGAGAAGAGACTAGATGTTAGATTGTGATTCCATGCTGTTTCTTCTATCCAAAAAATTGCTGAGTCTTCACCTATTTCTCAGCTAAATGTAGCTATCTTCATGTGAAGGGAAATTTTATTTGTTCCAAAATGAACAATAACCAATGGTTAATTTTAAACCCACATCAGAACTTCTCTGAGCAGCAAGTGTATACCTACTTTTGCTTCTAGAAAACATCCAATCCTTTCTTCATGCAGAACATCTCATGTAATAACCATTCCAACTCCCTTCAGTAACAGAAGCTGCACTGGGAGTCTATAATGATCTGAAGTATTCATTCCACCCTCCAGTTCTTCTGTCCGTATGATGTAGTGACTGGTCACCACATTTTATCAGATTTCAGCTCCTGATGAGTATTGCTATTCCTTCCTCTGTTCTTTACCTATAGGTTTACTTTTCTTTCCTTGCAGCTCCTCAATGCTGCTTCTTTCCCTTAGATTTTTTTTTTTTTAAACAAGAAAACCTGTCTTGATCTTGCTTCCATGCTCATTCACTGTAAGCCCCTTCTTTAATTTAGATGCTCCTGTACAACAGTATTCTCCTTCCAGATATTCTCAGATTTAGTTGCATTTCCAATCCCTGGAGCTGTGCTTCTAGAACTTCTACTAAGTATGACTCTACATCTATTAAAGTGCAACAAGAAGCTCCAGGGTAATACAGAATGCATACTTTTAAAATCTGAACATCTTCACTACATGTACTAGTTTCAGTATTTCTATCATTGCCAACATTTGCCATCCTCCTGAAAGGAAAATTGGACAAATCGCTATGAACTTCTCTGTTCTGCAGAATCCAACTGTTCTGCTTAATAGTTCAAAATATGCATTCACTTGATCTTCTTAGTTGTCTGTATGAACATACAAGATACAACTATTTCTGTCATAAACTAAAAAGAAAAAAAATCTTATCTACAGAAGACTGATGGAGAATGGAACAGTAGAATTCTATATAAAAAATGTACATCACCCCTATATATGGGAAGCACAAAATTTCCTCATGAAACACATGGATAAATCACAAGAATGCTAGATTGCACATGCTTCTGAGTCTGTCTCACACTACAGAGTTGCATTATATATGCAGAAAGGAAAGCCTATAATAAATAGTAAATCTGATGTGCTGAATGTTGTGGGCACTTTTGACTGTTCCAGTTGGCCTCTGCATGATAGAGGAAAAACATAGGATTTCTTTAGACTGTCTTGACTCTGAATAGTTTCAGACAGTTGACATTTTATCACAAAGCAACCTGCTAAAAAAGCTGTAGACTCCCAATTCCCAAATATCTTCACTTTTGCTAAAACAGACTGATAAAAATCTTCCAGATAGTCAAGATCCATTAATCAGCCAGTAACACAGCAGCATGGTTTTTATCTCCTCAAAACATAAAAATAACAGAGCTTTACAGAGCATTTTATCTCACATTCTTGTTAAGGAAATGATGACTTGACTCCCTACTTACCCCACTCTCAGTCAGACAAGTTTTCCTTGCCAGCTTGGCCCCAGGTTTCCCATAACAGAGTCTCAGACCTCTGGCTCCTTTAAGTAATTTTACCGTGACACAACAACAAAAAAGCCACTCAAGATGGGTGCCTCCCCCTTAACATCCTCTACAGCCAGAAACCAGAAATTTATTTGACTGGAAAAGTCCCAGTGGAGCATAACATAAACCTGATAGAGCCATGATAATGGTGTCTAAAGTAATGATGTGTGTCTGGAAAAATAACTTGAGGTAATTTCTTAAATCTTGTTATTAATCTTAATCTGAACAAATTTGGTATTAAGTTATGCTCCTGAACATTCACATTTTTCTATAATGAGATATATCTGTATATTTGCTACTTGTAAGCAGTGTAGCCACCCCAAATCCACTAACAAAAGTGCTGTGCAATATCTGACTAGTAAGTAAAATGCACAAATGAATATAGACACCTAGAGCACACAGTTTAAACACACAATACTACTTAATAACCACACTTAATAATCTAGCGCTATAATAACACTGAACTCTTTCTATATTTAAAAATAACTTGGTATATTACACCACTTGAGGTTTTTATGCTAAAAGCTAGAAATTGAAGGGGGGAAAAAGCATAAAATGTAGACTCATTTCATAAGGGAACAACATGCTGAAACTTGACGGATTGCTTTCAAAGATAAATTTAATTTCAATGCAATTTGAGTTACAGTACTTTACGCTTTTGCCAAGTAATTTTTCATTTTCAGTCACAAAAATACCAAATTTTGGTAATTAAATTTTGTATCCTGAGCTCACCATGGTTTTTTTCCTTTCTGTTTGGCTCATCACTCTGAAAGAAGCTCTTTGTCCCATACAAACTTCCTTCAAACCTGTAAATCAGCCCCAGACTGTTCAGGCTTGCTTTATCATCTCTTGCACCATGCTTTATTACCTCTTGAGCAGCTACCCTAGTCGCTGTGAGATGCAGTGCAATGTACTTATGCAGACCAATGATCCTCTCCAATAACACCAAAGTTCCCACAGCTGGGAGATTCATTCCCTGCCTCTTTTTATAACATTGAGATAGAAAAGGACTCCCATTCAGAGCAGAGTTTGCTTTTCCCTCTTCTCTGTACAAGGGCCAAGGAGCTGTAGGCCCACAGAAAGGAGGGAAAAAAGCCAACTTTAAATGTCAAAATGCTTATTAACATTCTGGCCATTTATGAGCATGACTCTAAGGATTCACAGTGGCAATGATACTGAGGGAAATGCTAACTGTTGGTAATTCTAGACATGGCATAACCCTGCTGTAGGTTTAGAAGACTTCCATCTGTTCTGGGCTGTGAAAGTTGTCTCTTCTCGTGCATGCAACAAGGCCTTCCTTTGGCTTTGACTTCCAAAGACACAAAATCTATTGTTTTATCCCTATTTCATCTACATTGCCAAGGGAAAAGAAAAAAAAAACTAAGAAAAAACCCAAACAAACCAATAAACATATTAAAAGGAATCAACATATCTGGTGGAAAATATAGAGGTTTTAAATGATTTTGAAAGCAAAAATGAAAACAAAATCTGTCTGGAGGCAATATGCTTTGCATCTGTACCATCTAGCAAAGCAGTACATCAACCAAATCCAAATCTCATTTGGATAAAGTTATGTACTTTGTGCAAAACATAAACTGTTGAACTTCAGCATGGTGCACCAAAAATTACTGCCAATAAAATGCAGTTTAAACAGTGGCTAAAATATGACTTGAACATTAGCTGGACAACAGAATATACTTTCAAAATTGCTTTTTTTGAGGTACACCAGGGAAACCAGAAAAGAAAAAATTACAAACCACTTGCCGCTTTGGTAATACGTTAAGTTTTGGATTGACAAAACAATTCACCTAGGAAACTACTTTGCATAAATAACAGAGGGACTTGAAGGATGTGACTGTTTCCATCGTTCAGAAACTAATGCCAAAACACAAGCCTTCATACCACTGCTTTGTCTTTAGCCAAAACCTGTTAGAGCAATACAAATGAAACTATTCTTTACTCAAAGTAGGCTGCTAGATCTAATGGTCAGGCATGCTGCTGTATAGCTTCTCACAGCCTCCTTTGGGCAGATGAATCCCTCTGTTACTTTCATAGTCTTGTTTATAAACAAAGATGAAGCATATCTTATACATGTAAGAGTTTATTGTTAGCATAGTGAAAATCTTAGCAAACTAATTCAAGAAGCATTGTTAGTCTCGATCTAACTTTTATAGAAGAAGTAATACAAAAAAAGTCACAATTATAGGAAGAGTACAATTTCATTGTCTACCCTTTACCTGGTCTTACTCTATCTCCATGCTTCTCTGGGTCCTCAGTTCAATTGTTTCCCACTGGTGTTAGTGATGGGCATTGTTAAAAGGACTTCTCAGCAGCTGGAGTCCTCCATCAAGAGGGACATGATGGTCATGCTGATGAATTCTTCTTCCTCCTCTCTTCTTCCTTCATCTTAAGAAGTTACATATACTTGTGTTTTTCTAACATGCATTTATACTTATTCTTTCTTCAGCTAGTCTGCAACTCCAATTTATATTTGGACTTACTATAAATGGTGCCACATATGAATGTTAGATGCTATCTATTTGTTCTCTCTATTAATGCCTAAAACCAGTTTTCTCAAGCTCCAGGTTTCCATTTTTACCTTTGACTGATCTTTTTATAGCATGGAGTCTTCAGTGCCAAGATTGTGCCCCATCTCTTATCATCCCACACCTGCACTCCTCTGAGGAAACATCCCATGCCTCCAACTTTTCAGGCCTCTGCTGTTCTACCAAGCCTTTGTTATTGCTCCTGTGTAGACTATAGTTGTAGCATACACCAAAAAAAAATATTAAACAGATATAAATGCTTACTTAAGAGAAAAACTGCTGTCAGAGCTAATCCAAGCAAAACAGGCAGGTCAAGCAAAGTTTGGACAGAGCAGTTGTCCCAAATGAATGTGCTTGAGATCAGTCAAAAAATTACCAGCAAGGCTATGAGCAAATGTCAGATTAAATATCAAATATGTCAAATCCCAATTGTGAGGCCTTGTAAAATCAGGACAAAACTTACAGTTTTGCTGCTATCAATGGCAACATCCCATTACAAGACTACTAGGTCACATTCCTTCTCTGGGCTTTCCTCACTAGGTCCAGTAACAAAAGGCTAGGCATTTTCTAGCAGAGGAAAAGTACCCATGATACATCAAAATTCAGAGCAAATAAACTACACCAGAGCTAAGCAAGAACAGGATAGGACAACCGTAAAAAAATCAGAAAAATATTTTGATTTTCCTCTGAACACAATGTTCAGAACTTTTGACCAAAAATTTCAGATAAAATCAAGTAGTACAAAAATGTATGTATGTATGTATGTATGTATGTATGTATGTATGTGGGCAGGTATATAAATGATTCCTCATGCATGTGTTTGTATCTCTGACAGCAAGGAAGTGCATGTGCACATGCATGTATGGTGAAGGTGGAGTAGCACCACCAAGGGAAGGTGGGAATACATATAAGAGAGGGAGGGAGGGAAGAGATGATTGCAGGGATTTTTTTTCCCCTTTCTAATAAGCATCTGCTGAAAATAGAAACAACTACAAATTCATTTTCACTAAATTTGTTCTTTTCTGTAGAAAAAAGATTGCCCTGGCCAAAAATATCCACAGCTACAGTGAATCTGGATTAAGCATATGAGTGGTATCTTTTTCAAAAAGACACTTTGCATCTCATTTCATGGGCCTGATACGTCAATACTGAAACTAGATACCATAGACCATTGATTTCACTAGGTCTACTCATGTCAATTAAGAGATGAGCTAGTGGTCCCAAAGGCACTTAAGTATTCTGCCATACTTATGCCTTGGCACTAATGTACCATATAGGCTCACGTCAGATTTTTTTTTCCCCAGAAGGTGAGAGAAACCGATGCATTAATTTTCTAATTTTGTGATTACTGTCATTTTTCCAATTAAGGTTGCAGATAAATTCTGCTCTGTATAAGACAGATGTAAATACATAGTATTTCAAAGAAATTTATTGTATCTCTGTGGAAATCTATAGCTGGTATGAAGGAAAGTCAACTCCAGTCCTAAAGTTTTGGCTTTCTTTTATAGTAGTATTGTTCTAAAAAGTCCCAGTGAGGATTTCTGAGCAGATCTTATTAACTTCTCCAAGTATTTATTCCGAAGCCATGCTGAAAATCCTACAGCACAATGACTGTCCTTTATGGAGTAAGAGCCCATGCTTCCATCTAATTCCCCACAGCAATCCTTGTAACACCCCTGTGGAGGAGGGGTCACCCCAAACAGAGCTACTCAGCTATGTCATTAGCCTCCTTCTAGAGAGACATAGCCCCCCAAGAGCCCAATTCATGGACTTTCAGCAACTCTCCTACTAGGCTCTCCAGAGAAGCTGGAACCAGCCTTCACTAAGATGTTTCAGTCTTCTTTATAATACAATAAATGGAATTAGTCAGAGATTCCAAGACCACAAACCTCGATAATTTCCTAATGGATGTACTGAACATAAATCTCTCATCTCTCAGAAGATGATGTCTTTTAAAATTATGAATAGCAAAAATTTTCATATGTAAAAATATGATGAGTCGCTTTTCCAACTAAATACTTCCTCAAAAATATGAAGTCAGATACTAAATTATAAAACTGTTTTTTCCCCAACTGAACCTTTGAAGAGACAGATGACTACCCTCTGATTATCCATGAGTCCTACTATAAAAAGACAGAAAAGTCTCTTCTAGTAAAAACACCCACTCATGGCCAGCAGTGTGTTTTTAAAGAAGGCAATTATAAGAATCAGCTTCATTTAGATCATGTTATTGTAATGAAGCAGCAGCCTTATTTTTTAAATCAATAGCTCCTTCACTTTCACTCTAAATGTGTTTAGAACCTAGAATTAATCATTCATATTAGTATGAGGTTACTGAAATGGATCTGATGGCAAATGCATTTTGTGCAGACCTCACCTCGACCCTAAAAGTACAGTCTCCAGATTCTCTTACTTTTGTGACAGAGCTTGTGAATTTTACAGAAAATAGGCCAGCCCAATATCTAAGTAGAAACTGCAGTGCACTTGATTAATTTCCAACCATGAGAATATCACACTGTGCATGTTTGACCAGGAAGCTGAACTCAGCAGAACCTAGGAGGGACACCCTGTGAGCTGTGTGAGAACCAGCCTCACATACTTGTAACACACATTTCTACCTAGCAAATCTACCCAAAGGAGTGTTACTTTGTGTTCAGTATATAAATTTCAATATAAGCAATCCTCCTGTTACTACAGCATTGCCCAAAAAAGATAAAATGTCACTACTTCCTACTCTGAAGTTTAAGTGATTCTGCTGAGGAGCTGGAAGAATGGATCCATCAAGAGGTCCAGACAAGGATCTACATACTTCCTCTCTGAAAAGGCTAGCAGGAAACTATTGCTTCATATTGACTTAAGGCTGGCAATGCATGTCTTAATAAAATGAGGTAGCAGAAGCTCTTAGCAAGCCAGTGTAAGGCCTTTCTCAAGAAACCATGACCTAGATGACCTGACCAAATAATCAGTTGTTAGCTTTTTGCTTTTGCAGGACCAAGATTTGTTTATCCTAAAAGCAAATTCTGCAAAAATACTTTTTAAAGAGAAGTTTTTAATGCAAGGCAGGTGACATGTTGATAGCATGATTGTTAACTGTGTAAGCTTTTTCTAGTCAGGTTGGCTTTCCTAGTCTATTTCACAGAATCACAGATTTACTTTTTTCCCCCACAAATTTCCAGTAACTGGATACTTAATTCATCATATATTTAAATTGTATTAACAAAATTTTCTAAAAAAGAAAATTAAGTGAAAGAGGTAATTAGTTGAGTAATGCGCATGACTCAAATGGCTCTCTAATTACAAGTTAGTCTAATGCATCACTTTGTGTTTTTCCTACTACCTGCCATTCTTTTACAAGGAGACAATGTTTCCTATTCACCTTGGGAGACACTAGCTTTTTGTTGCAAGAACATGTGTATTAGATCATACATACTAAAAGAGAGTATAACCTACGCTGTCGTGCACTCTCTCATGCAGTGCATAATCTAAGTGGAAGGTTCATGCTGACCTGTAATCACTTGCTACAAATTTAGGTCTTCCTGCAACAGCAACCTCTATATAGGTTGATTACTTCACCTGCTGCACCCAGCAAAAGGGCCTAATTCTGTTTTCAGAGATGCACACACAAGTGTCTTATTTTAGGTAGCAATATATGCACATACCAACACCACTATCATATTTAATTTTCTGATAATATGACTGTCATGCTGTACCAGCATCGGTATCTAAGTCAACTCAGTAAAATGGTACCTTATGGGGCACATGAAAATCCCTGATCACATTTTTGACAAGAACATCTCCTTTCTTCACACAAAATTTTACAACCATAGTACAGTTGTAGTTCAATAGGAAACCAGATTTGCTATATGAGCAGTACTTAAACACATTAACTCTTTTTTGCTGTAGCATTAGCTGAAGTAAATGTAGACTTATGTTTCCTCTAAAATCTATTACCACCAACTGATATCAAGGGAGATTTTCCTAATATCTACTGACAGTGTCTTCAGAATTCTCTAGAAACACGTCTCATAGAAATTCAGCCTCAGAACAAAAAGCCAAGCAGTTTCCAACACATTGCACAAAAATTGACATTTGGAATACAATTTGTGACCTAGCAAGTAGAATGTATCTTGTGATTTCACAGGAACCAAAGCTTCAAAATCACCATAAATAATTCAAAAGTCTAGGCTATACATAAAAGATGTCCATAATGGTAACCTGTGTAAGACCAAATTTTCTACTTGTATCAGATGAAACAGAGATATCTTAGCATGTTAAGCTTCCTTTGTTATTTCACTGTTGTGACATCCTCAATGACTTCCAACAAGAGGAAGATGTATGCAGCCCTGCCTCAGAGGAAGCACAGCTCGTGTGCTCAGTGCAAACTGTGCCCAACGGTGCAAAGGTTGAATTCAGCTCCTGTACATCCTCCCCCTTGTCTTCCCTGAAATAATTATTTTCCATGATTATTAAGGCAAAAAAGTAGCACCATATAAACATCTATTTTCCTCTTTTTTTCTTATGATTTGAGACGTCTGCATAATGAAGACCAAGATCTCTTTGCAAGCATTCCCAGTAAATTAATGAAACAAGTAGAACTTAGTAAGGAAAGTGAACAGCTTACTGGCAGAATATATACCCAGTTTCCATCAGCAGTATAGAAAAATGAAGCACAACAAAACTAATGTAAATTCCACTGTTAATAGAGGATATACTGAGGTTATATGGCATGTTATGTCAAAGAGAGCCTGTACTCTAATTTTGTACAGATGGTCAATTTAATACATGTTGTAAAAGAATAATTTAAAAGCAGCTTAAGGCTTTTATTGAAACAGATCACGAAGTCCTCCCATCTTTCAGTCAATAATCTCTTGCACATATGAATATAAGGCAAAACAGCATGAGCATCCTAACTATAGATTTACAGGAAAGAGGCTCTATAAATTTTATGAAGTGTAGCCTAATATTACAGGGCAATAAAATACCAATAGCAGAGACAAGCTTATTTCTCCTGACAACAGNAAAAAAAAAAAAAAAAAAAAAACCAAAAAAAACCAAAAAATTCATTTTTGTAATAGACCTTGTTTGGGATGTTCATCCAGCTCTTCTGTATTAAGAGACATGTAGTTCAATTGTTCATTTTAATGATTCTGCAGTAGGACAATGCAAATTTGTTGCATCTTAAAAATCTCTCCTAAAAACAACATACCCAAGACCAAGAGAATCAGTACCTGTGCGTTTGATTGCAGTTCCTAATTAAACTTCATGGAACTCACAATCCATTTACTACTTCAGAAGTGGCTAAGCTTGTCATGAATGACAAAACTAAGAAACTCTTCAACTTTACTAACTGAGAACTTAATTTAATTATACAGTTACCCTAGATTTTATTTCCTTCCTCTGATAATATATGCTGAAGTCTGCACAGGATAAACGGAGGCTCTGAACGATGAGCAGTTTTTCACGGCTTAAAGGAAGCCTGAGATTTATGCCAGAAATATAAGCTCTGACTACTGGAACCTCATGTACGTACTAGGGCGCTCATCGCTCACTGCATTTCTGAATGAGGCACACGTTTTGCCAGCAAAGCAGAGAGAGGATTTATTAGCACCGCTAACACCGAAATGCCTGCTGCTGTCGCAGCTGAAATTTCCCTTTCTAAAAACACTGCTGCCACGAGCACATACAAGTAGCGACGCCTCCTCACCAGTATCTATAAATAAATAAATAAATAAAAAGAGAAGAAGGAATACAGGGAGTCCCGGTTTTCCCTCGCTGCCGTAGCCCCCGGCCAGGTCGCCGCGATCCGGGGCCGAAGCGCGGCCGCTCCGCGGGGCGCGCAGCGCGGGGCTCACCCGCCCGCGGCCGCCGCTGTCCGCGGTGCTGACGGGCGCTCCCGTCGCTGTCCGCGGTGCTGACGGGCGCTCCCGTCGCTGTCCGCGGTGCTGACGGGCGCTCCCGCCGCCTCCGGGGCTGCCGNCCCGCCACAACAGGTGCGCCGCCGGGCGCAAGCGGGTCCCCACCGCCGTCCGCCCGCCCCGCCGTCCGGCCGCGGCCGCCCCCGCTCACCTGCGGCGCGGAGGTGGAGCAGGAGGCAGAGCGCCCGGAGGCAGGCGGCCGCCCGCCGCCGCATGGTGCGAGCTGAGGGCAGCCGAGCGCGGGGAGACGAGCGGACCCGAGCGGAGCCGGGCAGCACCGCCACACCGCGTCCCGCTCCCCCCGCCCCCGGCAGTGAGCATGCCTGGGAGCGCGCTGCGCATGCGCACCGCCGCGCGGGCGGGCGGCCGCCCTCACCTGCCTCCAGTCCTGGCGAGGGGTGAGGCGAGGGGCGAGCCCGGGCGGCGGGGTGGCCGGGATGGCCGGGATGGCCAGGATGGCCGGGGTGGCCGGGATGAGGCGGCCTCTGACCGCGGGACATGGGGTCGCGCAATAGCCGCGGGGAGCGCAAGGTCCAGCAGGACCGGCGAAAAGGGACACCTCCAGTTCCAGCGGCATGGTCGGGGAGGAGGCGATGATGGGTGGCGAGGGGTGATTTCCTCCTCGGTTTGCAGCCGGAGCAGCGTTCGGGGCTCCTGCTGCAGTGGAACGGTGGGGGTTGCATCTCCCCACTCTTGCAGCGCCGGGGAGGCAATCTCAGGAGTTTGAGATGCTGGGAGGACTTCGACGATGAGTGGGTTTATGCTTGAGGTCAGGTAATCCTACTCTTCAGCGTATTGTGAAACACGTATGTAAAACAAGCAGTTTGCGAAAACTGCGTGATGAAAATCACGGCTGATACAGAAATAAAGAAATAAGCACTGAACTCCAGGCAGTGGTTCAGACCAGGCTGATGCAACACCTACTCAGGAGACACTTCGGGAATTTGATTACATGGGTATCAGAGAGCAATGCAAAGAGGCCGAACATGAAGCAACCCTGCAACAAGGTGATTTTCTAAAGTTGAGTTTAATTGATGAAAGGATTTGCTGAAGAGCCACCATGAGAGCCAGCGGCAGATGTGTCACCCAGCAAGTGACCCATCTGCAGGAACCTGTTACTGAATATGGCAATCAATGTATGCGCATGGTCAGGTCTGCGGCTGAAGTGATGTGCCCTAAGTAAAAAAAATAGCAAAGGAAATCGACAGTGCTTGCTTGGCTCTAACAGCCTTTCAATGAGCCTTTGTGCAGAAATTTTCTTCATACAGAGATGAGAAGGAGTGCGCAGGCCCTGCTATCTAGATGCAACTGCATGTGTGACTGTACATATGCAAACGAGCTTCCTTTGGCAGCCCCCACACGGCTGTTCACACATATATAGGCAGTCAGGTCGTTCTCTTGACAGCAGTGTAGGTGAGAAAGGCTTGGGTTGGAAGACAGCACTCAGTCTTGAGTTCTGCCGGAAATGGGGAATTAATATGATCAAGGGGATTTTTCAACAAGGAGTGGTATTTTAGTCCTGTCATTTCAGTCATATCTTTTGTAAGTATTGTGCCTCAGATGTCCTGCTAAACCGTGCAATTTCTGCTGCTTCCTCTACTGTGATGATAATTTGCTGTGGGTATATACAAATTAAAGCACATCCTGTTCCAGTTTAATCCTATTAGTCCTGACTAGTAGAAGTGACAGTTAAAAGAAGTGAAAGAAGTAAGTCTTGTCTGTATGGTGCACCCCACTTGTGCCCCTACAACTTCAGTTCCTACATGGCCAGGACTCAGAAGTACACATGTAGCAAAAAACAAGTAGAAGACTATATTTACTTTCCTCAGTGAGTTGTATAATACCTATTACAATTTAGCCAATTCCTAGGGAGAGATTAAATAAAAATTTACTTTCAGTCCTCTGATGTTTTGTAATTTTTTTGTCCACAAGTCCTCACCCTTGTGTGTTCTAGGTAAGGATTTAGGGTCAAATATGTCAACAGGATAACTTCACTGAAGCTAATGGTATTGATTTTTCCCCATGTGGTTACAGATGAGGCAGCTGTGGTTTCATATGATTGAGTGCTGTAGCAATATCTACTCACCTCACTTGCAGAGCCCTAAGGCACAAAGACCAGATGACTCACCACTACCCTGTTAAGGAGATTATTTTCCACTGGGGAAATGTCTTAAGATACTGTTGTGAGCTCACATCCAAGAAAACATTTAAGCTTCCAACTCATACATAAGTTGAATTCAGTGTGAAGCTAAGACTAGACTAAATAATTTTCTGAAATTTGTGTCAATGCATCCTTTTTAAAAGACAATCTTGTTAATATGGAAGCATTACTATGGAGTGGGAAGTTGTTACACAGAAAGTAGGCTAAAACATGTTGCATCAGTTTGAATCCTCTAGCTTCACTGGCTTTTAAGTTTATTTCCACATGTAGAAAACTATATTAACAGAAATCATTAGTGTGTGACTTAGTTCAACAAAGCTGAATTAAGTGTTCAGCTGAACATGACCAATAATTCCAAGTGAGATAAATGGTGTGGGATATGGCTATTTCTTTCCAATATGTTTTTCTGTAGTACCTTCATCTCTTCTGATATGGCATATTGAACGTGCTTCTGAGAAGTCACAATTGATGTTGGTTACAATTAAAAGAGACTGGTCTAAGCATCAGAGTTCTTGCTCTTTTCCTCCTATCACATTGACTAGACGATCTTCCTTGTCTGGGAATCATTTTGCATTAGGCTTTCATTGGCAAATTGCTTTAAGAGGAAGCTAAAACAACGAAAGGCAAATTCAAAACTGATCTTTAAGAACCAGCAATATGCAGATTATCAAGCAGGGAATGTATCTGAAGGAGAGAGAATCACACATTTGTCTGATATGGATAATAAGGATCCTCATGTCTCTTGTCCCTTGACAAGCTTCAGCAAAAAAACTGAAGCAGTGTTTTTTAGTAAATGAAAACAGGTTGGAGAAGGAGGAGGAGGGCTGAAGAGGAGGTTGTATGTATAGATCAAAGGATTCTTCAGAGACATAAATGCAAATCAGAAAAATAACTACTTTTTGGTGAGTGAATGTGTGAATATACAGCAATCTCAGCAGAGGAAAGCTCATGGCATGTACAATTAGGTCTCACACTAAATGATGTTGCCAGGATGGGAAGAGAGCTTCTTTTTATACATTGCAGAAAGGTAACTGCTACAGGAAATGTCGGGGAATAGCATGTGTCCTGGGAGATTGCCAATGGGCAAAGTCATAATTGCACTGATGCAAATGTATCATTTTCCCTAGCGAGTATTGTCAATACAGGATTACAGCCTTCTAAAGTGGTCTGAGACCCTCCAGTGTATTTTTGGCATAATCTCTAATATAGACATGCAAAACTGACACTGACTCAGCTGCAAGTACAAAAACTTTGATAGCAAGGAGGAGGGGGGAAGAGAGAGGATGCAAGGATATTTTAGTCTCTGAGCTACTAATTTCTGACTATGTGTATAGATCTGAAACTTCAGGACCATTATTCAGAATTTTGCAAGACCATATTATAATTTTTATATAACTTTTAAAAAATTTTACTAAAGTTGTTGACTATAGCTCAGATGGAAACAATTCTCTCCTGTTTGATGGAGCTGTTTTGAAATAATCAAATGGATTCAGGCTGACTAAAAGCTACCCCAGAAATGCGGCTTACACTCAGGAGCGGCTAATATGTGAAAAATTTTCTGACATTTCCAATCCTGGAAATGCAAGCCGAGGTGCCGAGCCGAGCGCCTGCCAGTAAAACCCGGGATTGCCCAAGCTGAGCCAGTAAACCCTGCGATCCCGCGATTCTGTTACTATTTGGCAACTTTGTTGCATGCAGGTCCTCGCTGCAAAAGACAGAGCAGCTTATTATCAGGTGCGGCTTGTGTATGAACAAAGAAAGAAATGTTGCCGACACCCGGAGATGCGGCTTATAGTCAGTGAGGCTTGTAATCGTAATCGAAATTACTGTAATCGTAATCGAAATTACTGTAGTTGCAAACAGATTTAGCCATGGCTCTCTGTCCAGGTCCATTCAAAGCAAGTATGTGGAACAGGAAAGGTACCATGCCATCATTTTCTCAGATTTAAAGTTCCTCAATCTTTTATGCTATTCATGCCATAAGGTAGTAAAATAATCATCCTCCAATATTCTACAAGGGGCATCAAGATTTATAAAGTCAGGTGCTTTAAATTACAACACAGCCAGAAAAAAATATAAAAAGAAGTTGCAGATTATCCTTAAATGACCTTTAACCAAGGCTAGGAATATCTCTCCTGAAATATACTTACTTGTATAGTCAGTTATTTTATGTCAAAGTAATTTGGTATGATATGTCTTTCTCATGAAATACTGGTAAAATACAAGCATATATGCCTGTGTGTACACTAATATGCATTTAAATATGGAAGGCAAGTTACCCTTGGTTACTAATAACTACCTAGTACATCTCTAAATGATTCAGTATGCACAGTACAATTTATATGCTAAATATAAACTTCTCAACACAGAAGTACCTAAACTTGAATAAAGATAAGTCCATCAGAACTTGAGCAACTCTGATCAAACCCATGGATGTCAGCTTTAGGTTAAAGTCAGGTTCAGGTAAGATGAGGGACTCTGGGCATTTGACTATTTGCAATATTAGCCGCAGATGGTTTACTCTGATGTTCTATTTCAAGAAGAGTAGCATTCCTTAAAATAGGAAATAAAAGAGAAATCAGTCAAAACCTTATTAATTGAATATGCAATGTTGTGCAAAGTTGACTTTCCCAACAACTATGATCCTAGCTCAAGACCAAACTTTCACATTCAGTGAAATCAAAAAGGTTTTACTGATTTTTTCTTTTTTTATTTTTATTTTTTTATTTGTACGATTTGGATGCCTATTGGCATTTGACACAATGTTTCCAGAATATATTTGCAACAGGAGAAGAGGTTTCAGTGCATCAGAAACTGCAGTGCTTTCAACTGGATGACAAGAACATGAACAGCAGGCTGTCATCTGTCAGTATCTAATTGAAATTCACGGAACATTAAGGGATAGGAGTCATAGCAGTTGTCCTGAGCAAATAACATGTAAATATCTTGTATAATTAATATTCAGCCTAACACTGATGAGAGATTCAATGGGTAGAATAATTTTTTCATTAATTATTTTTCTTTTGGGAATAATTTGATTAATTTTTATTAGGCACATGACATACTGTAATTATAAGATCAAAGTACAATTGCTCTAGCTGGAAAGCTTAGGTAATTGGTAGGACTCTGTTATCTGTTCATGTCTAGTGAAGTACATGCCTGTGCTAAGGAAAAAGTTACATGATAACCCCAAGACATCTCAAGTTGGGCCTGATTAAATCTCTGAATAAATTCCATCTATCTTTAGATATTTTTTAAAACGTTGGTAGTTGTTTCAAAGTATCAGATCTTCACCTTTCTACTCACACAGTTCCTTACGCACAGACAGCCCCCTGAAGTTCATGGGTACCCTAAAATTGTCTTTTTCAGTGGCCAGTCAAAATCAGTGAATGAAATTCCACATGGACTAAGAGTCATTTTAGAACAAAAGCTAATTTACTTTAATTCCAAGTCTAAGGATAGTTCTTCGACCTTCCCTTATCCAGGATAAACCCACAGAATAATGCACATAATATTTGTTCTAAAATATCTTTCAAATAATTTCCCTCTGGGACAAAAGATGGGTAAATGAATGCTATCAGGAAGATGCTAGCTATGTTGCTTAATATGATTCTAGAAGAAAGACCAGTCTCACATCAATGAATTGGTATAAGCTGAACAGTATGGGTTTATGAACTTGCAGCATACTCCTAAATCTTTAACGACATTGTATATTTTCTTATTAAAAATACTGTTTCATGGGTGGTGATTTGTTGGTTTGGGGTTTTGAGGGGGTGAGGGGGGAGAGGTTGTCTGCTTTTTTTACAAGTTTAAACCAGAAAGCAGCAGCCTGTAATAAATTAATATCTCACTTTAATAATACATATAAAATATGTATAATACAATATTTAAATAATGTTTCCAGTTAGACGTACTTTTAAAGATAGCAATAAAGGAATCATGAAGGAGATAAAAATCTAGTGTGCACATTTAAGAAAAATTAATTATTTATGGAAAAATATTCACATTTTAGTCTACAGATTTGGAAGTATTTTTATGAATTATGAGGACTGTACGGAAATTTCCTAGCAAGCCTTGATACCCAAGTTCACATAGATATGTTGAAAGTTGAAAGTGTTGTGATTCAAAAATAAAACACAATTTCTTCTTTAGGTAAGAGACCACAAATAAAAGTTTCAGAATATTTGCAATTTCTGAGTGTCTAGGTTGCTGGCATCCTCCACTAGAGAGTGATTTTCTTCTCTGGCTTCTCCTAAGGCCTATAATTTTTTAAAATTTTATGTTTAATTTACCGTGTTTCTTTTAAAGAGTTTGTCTAATTTTTTTGCAACTAACTTGACTCTACCTAGTAATGCCAAGTGGCACCCATTGAAATTATACTCTCTCTAATATATCCATGTTTTCAATGGACTCTAAGAGCCATTCCGATGTCACCATGTATCTTTTGATGTTACTGTAATATGTTGATCAAAATTTGACAAAGTTGTAAGAACTAAAATTTTGTCTGTGTGTTCTTGAGGGTTTCTGGAGGCAGTGACTGCTGTTTTTAGTGGGAAGCAAAATTCCCTCAAAATTTCATCTGCCCTCAATAGTATTCCATCCTAGTTGCTGACTGGAATGTTCATAGGCCATTCCATCAGAGCAAAAGGATGTGATTTATTGCAAAGGTAGGAGGGCTTCTTTTCAACTTCTATTCTTAGCAGTAGGGAGCCATAATGTGTCAGGCAGCACAGGGAACTTCTTCTTCTACCTATTCCTGTTTAGTAGGGAAGCTCAAAAGGAACTATTGAAACAGGTATGAGTGAAAAGGAAAATATTAGTAACATGAGACACTGCAGACATTAATACCTTGATTCCGTCTGACTGCAAAAGGAAAAACTGAAGTACAACAGTCAATAAGGGAAAACATGAGACTAGACAAAAAGTGGTCAGGGAAACAGAAGGAGATGGCAATAGAAAAATGTGAGTCTGTGGACAGTAAAGTAAACATTCTAGTTTGGAAAAGAATGCCAAGTACTTTGTGGGTTGAAGAAAAACATGTTCCAATTTGCTGAGCAGCAAATAATTTTATTCAAACAAAGAAGTAAGTGAAACCCCCCTCTGCAGTTTATAATCTGGAGAAATAAAAATGAGAGGCCAACATTTAGCAATTGTTTATCTTAATGCTACTTCAGGGACTCCAGTCCTACTCTCCAGTCACATGGACTCTCTCACCAGCACCTAGGGGACACAATGATTAAAGGCAAGGAAAATAATTGTGCTTATTAACCATGAGTTTTTAATTGATAACAAGAGGAAAAGACAAATTAAAAACAGAGCACAAGCAAAAGGAATGGCTATTTAATTTTAATTATTTCTATTTATCGTTTTGTGGAAAGGCTTTAATGAAGAGTGCATCACTGTGTGTGGTCCAACCACATGGAGAATAGCTACTTCTTCAGAGTCTTTTCTTAAGTAAGTAAAAAAGATACCTTATAGGTGGATCAGCAGTTCCAGCTAAGGATTAATCAGACCTGTGTAATGTATCATAGACAACTTAACCTGTAGGGTTAGATCAGTGGATAAAACCTTTAAGTCTTACATAATCTGAAAAGTGGTTCTATAAAAATAAGTTATTTGGGTAGTTGTCTGTCTTGGTTTCAGCCAGAGTTAATTTGTTCACAGTTGCTCTGAAGAGGCAAAGCCTGGAGCTGTGTGAGCATGTCTAGGTAGTTATTCTATACCACGTCATGTCACTGCTGGGGAGCAGAAATTAGGTACTCTCACTTCCAAGAAGTGAGTATGGCTTGCAGTCAGGTAAAAGTGTGGTGTACTTAGGCTCTGTCTGCCATTGTGTCTCATTGTTCTGGGTCTGGCGAGCATGTGTGCATGGAAATCACCCTCTCTCTGCACACTTTTGTTATTAGTATTGTTGCTGTTACTGTTTGTTTTCATAACTCATGGCTGTTTCCATTAAATTGTTCTTATCTCAACACATAATCTCTACCTTTTGTCTCCCACTGGAGGGAGGGGAGGGGAGCAGATTGTGGTTTTCTTTTTAGTGGGAGTATGAAATTGGAGAATGCCATTCCTAGAACACGACCTTGTCAAAAATAATAATCACATAGATATATCTCACTAGTCCTATGAATAAAAAATAAGTCTGTCTAATGTTCTCAGTTCCCCTTAATATTTAAATTTCATTAGTAAATCAATATCCTGACAGGTACTTCAAAATACATACTTCAAAATAAAGGATAAGAAATTGGCTGGATGGTCAGCTCAAAGAGTTGTGTCAATGGTTCGATGTCCAAATGGAGACAAGCAGCATTCCTAGTGGTTTGGTATTAGAATTAGTGCTGTTTAACGTCATCACTGGAGACATGGACAGTGGGATTGAGTGCACCTTCAGCCAGGTTGCTGACAAAACTGAGTTCTGTGGGGTGCTCCATACTGGAGGGATGGGATGCCATCAGAGGGACCTTGACAGCTTGAGAGCCTGTGGGACTGTGCAGACCTTGTGAAGTGCAACAAGTCCATGTGCAAAGCTCTGCATCTGGATCAGGGCAATTCCAAGTATAAATACAGGCTGGGTAGAAAATGGATTGACAGTGACCCTGAGGAGGATGATTTGAAGGTGCTGTTGACAAGAAGCCCAGTGCAGCCCAGAAAGAAGAAATGTGGTCATCAGGTCAGAGGAGGTGATTCTTCCATTCTTCTCTGCTCTGGTGAGACTCCACATGGTGAGACTCCCACCTGGAGTACTGTATACTGCTCAGGAGAAAATGGACCAGTTGGAGCAAGTCCAGAGAAAGGCTACAGAGATGATCACAGATATGGAACATTTCTTCTATGAGGACATGCTGAGAGACCTGAGGTTGCTCAGCCTCGAGAACAGAAGGGTCCAGAGAAACTTTAGAGCAGCCTTTTAGTGCCCAACAAGGGCTACAGTAGAGCCAGAGAGGGACTTTTTACTAGGGCAAGCAGTGATAGGACAAGGGGGAATGGCTTCAGACTGAAGGTTTAGGTTAGATATGAAGAACTTGTTTGCTGTCTGTACAGTGAGGCACTGGAACAGGTTGCCCAGAGAAGTTGTGGTGGACCTATCCCTGGAGATGTTCTAGGATGGTTTGGATGAGGCTCTGAACAACCTGGTCTAGTGGAAGGTGTCCCTGCTCATGGCAGCAGGGTCGTAGCAAACGGATCTTTTGTTTAAAAAAACATTTTTGCTCCCTTTGTCCTCCAAACACTATCACATGACTATGGCTGCCGCCATATCTTGTCTGCCACAGAGTCTAACTCCTGTGTCATGTTTCCAGTGATGTGTAACAGCTCATTTCCTCCTTATAGCAAACTCTTCATCAGATCTCTGCAGAAAAACTCCTGTTCCAAGAGGAATCAGGCAAGACTTAAGAGCCAGAGTCTGTGTCAGTGACAGTGTGGTTGTGACAGTCAGCAGTCCTCTTCTAAGAAGTCCTGTTGTGCCTATCTAGTAAGATGCAGGTTCCTTGACGTGTCCACATACTGTACTTTTTCCTGAGATAAAACAAGAAAAGCTACAACACAACGGGGTAGTCTTCAGATTCCATTCTTGACATTTGAGGTATTTGCACAAGTTTTCCTCATATGTGTGCACGCTTCCAGCATCTGCAGTGAGGGAAAAAAGAAAAAGAAAGAAAAAAGCTAGCACTGTAAATGCCATGACACAGAAAATGATCAAAAAATCATGTTGCAGTGGGAATTTCACATATTCAAGTAGTATATAATAGGACATTTATGTCAAATATACTTTCATCCTCCAGCTTTAGAAACTACATAGCACGTAATGTAAAGATATAATATATTTAGTTTTCTGCCAGTCTAGGCCTTTTCATAATTTTTGAGTTTCTTCAAATGCTGGCAGGTGAATATATGAGATATAATAACCCAGGTGYAAAAGGATTCTGCCTTTTTAAAGTAATGTAGTTACAGAAGACCTATTTCTTAGTTTGCTTTAAGAAAAACTGCTGAATCTGACCCAGTATCCTTCATAATATTAATAAAATAAATGTAATAACTTATGTAATAAAATGGATATTTCAGCCTGAACAGGTAGGATTGAATATAATGGTCATTTATCACACATGTGAAAGATCACCTCTCTTGATGCTAATGAAGTGCTGAAAACTTCCAGTTTGGTGTGTGCGTACCTCAAAATGATTTGTAAACTCTAAGATCATAGTGTGATTCTCTGCAATCTGTGAGATTTTTTTCCTTCATAGTGACATTTCCAATTCCTTTTGACTTCTTTTCCTCTGTCTACAGGTCCTTGGAGTATCATCACATATTCACAATGCTACAATGTAAAATGAATTAAATTTTCTGTTCCAAAAGCATTTTATTTCAAAGCTCTAACATCTTTGCTCCTTCATGTTTGTGTGCATACACTGTCATAGTCCTGGGCTGAACCCCACGATAGGAGTGCAGGCTTTACCTCATGGATGAACTCAGACTAGTACCTGGGGAAGTCCATCTGCAAGTGGAATTGAGTATGGCTCCTTGCCCTGGGATTTCCAGGATGGGAAAGCAGCTACGAAGTCTGCTGGTAGCTTCCCAGGAGTTCAGAAACAGAAAATCTACCAGGAAAGTGCTAAACTAGCGAACCACTTACTTTTTGTGGTTTCTGGCTGATACAGCTCCAGACCATTGATTGACAGCTTGATGCTTGTTGCCTAGGCAACTCTTCTACCACCGTAATTCCTCTGCTGCAAGAAATCTGTCCCAGGCCACATACCTACACATTCCTTGCCATGCCTAAGTCCCCTCTTCGAAGTCACCCCACTCCCTCACCATACTGTGTCACAACTACTTTGCTATTTATGTTCATTAGACCTTGCCAGAGATGAGCAGCACATGCAGTTGACATCCAAGGAACTGTGAAGTTCAAATAATAGAAAAAGAAGCAAAGTCCAGGTAGAAGGCTCAGTCTTAATGACCCCAGGGAATGCTCAGTTTCAGTCAGGATGCTCACTAGGTGTCACTGTTCTCCAGAAATAAACGTGTGAGCAGTTTTTTCTGGCTGCAAATATACTGGGTCTTTTAAAAAGTGCAGCAACTCATATTTTCAGAAACTGACCTCATCTAAAAAACTTCCCTAGTTCAGAAAAAGGTTCTCCAAACTCCTTACTTCACTTGCACCGTCTGATTTTCCACTCGCTAATCTCAGAGTAAACCAAGAACAACTTCTCTTAAGTTTGAATTGTAGTCCTGGTTCCTGGCAATAGAGGAATCCTGACATTTTTCAGTCTTTTACCTAACCATACTTTATAATACGACTTTAGAAATGGAGCGATCTCAAAATGAACAATGCATCCTTTTACACTGCATGGCTGCTTGTGTTCTTAGCACTTTTTCACTCTGCAGATAAAGAAAATATTTTTGATGACACTTTTCTCCAAGTACTTAATTCTGGCCACTCAATTTCCTGTATCTAAAATATAAGTTAGTTTTCTTAGGCTTCTTACCTGATGACTAGAGAGTAACTGTCTCCTGCTGTGGTTCAGAAAGGAAGCACAATTCACGTGCTTCTGGAAAGACTTCTCTTTTTCCCTGTGAGTACATCAGCAGCTCAGAGGAAGATGGTTTTCTTTACCTGAGCACATAAAGTTACATGATTAAAATTTGCCAGTGAGTGCCCCCAGACATACTGAAGTGTGTTGTATCTGTGTATTTTAAATTAAAAATTATGCTATGAGCAAGAAAACAGGTTGAAAGAAGAGACAGATGAGTTACTAGAGAGGTAATCATCTGAGGATAATGTGGTGAATCAGTTTGTATTAAACTAGGCTCTTTGGAAAATATTTCAGAACACTGTATGTTTGCAAGCAGGCTATAGCAATGGAGTCCCTAATAATTGCCAGATTTGGCACTTCTTTCTTCACATTTGCTAAATCAATAAACATTGCAGAAAAAGCCCAGCCCAGCAGTCACCCAAGTGTGTCCAGAACATCATTACTGCATAACAGTATGTTTCAACGTGGGGGGCCAGGCTGCTGACTTGAAGCAGTTATCTTAGGTGCTCCAAGTTGCCTCATGCAGAGCCTACTGCTCTCTAGTGACTCCTTTATTTTTTATATAGAGAAACTAGGCTGCGAATTGTCCTCAGGAGTGCAGTTCAACAGCATTTTAAGCTGATCTAAATCAGTGGAGTGGCAAATCCCACCTCCACCTCCAGCTATGCATTCCTGCTCTTTCTCCCTTGTGTCTGCTAGGTTGTGGATTGGATCTGTTAAAAAAAAAAAAAAAATCAGAGTAGTTTTGTACCTTGGATAAGCTCCCTGAAGAGATGTGATGTTTGACCACATTGTTAGTGAAGGGGCAACCTGATAATGTGCCACCAGGATGACAGAAGAAGGCCCAAGTCATCCTGACCATCATTGGGTTTGCTCACACTGCTGGGGTCCCTCCCCCTTAAGGAGAAGCCTGAATCAGACTGTGCCAAGCCACGGGAGCTCCACTCTCACTCACACAATCATGGAACAGTTCACGTTGAAAGGGGCCTAAAAGATGATCTAGTTCCAGCCCCCTGCCATGGGCAGGGACACCTTGCACTTGACCAGGTTGCTTAAAGCCTCATCCAACCTGGCCTTACAGACCCCTCTCCTTGCAGTCCTCGTCCCAAACACACCTCCTGCCAAGTAAAGCTTCCAAGGCAGATTCTGGCTCCTGGCTGTAATGAGGTAACAAGTCTTGCTTCAGCACAGTATGGAAAGGGCTTCTGTCAATGAAGAGAGGGTGGGAGTRGGTGGAGAGGACACTCATATTTCCTTTGTGAACAAAACATTAAAGCACAGCTAAGCTGTATGACTAGGGAAGACTAAAAGAGCAGTGATTCATATTTCTGAGTCGCTACAGCTTTCTCAGGGACGTCTTGGCTCCCACTTTGGTTACAAATTGGGAAGATCGTAAATATCTTGGAGTTATATTTGTTTTTTAGCCCCAATTCTAACTGAAGTACACAGATCAAGGAACCTCTCTCTACGTATTTTAAATTATGCAAAGCAATTAGTCTTCATTAACAGCTTGTCTAATTTAATTTCAAAATATCAAAACTCTTTCCCTGTTAGATGA